>PVIH01007182.1:0-79455 GCA_004025045.1 Sigmodon hispidus
AGCAGCAGGAGCTGTGGGTGTGGCCAGGTGCAGAGTTCAGCTGCCCCCTGCTCCAGAGTGTGCTGGGACGCCACAGAGAGCACCGGTCCTCTGGTCAGGGTTCGAATCCGCCCCTCAGAGACCCCTGCAGTTGGTTTGCTCAGTTCACTCAGTTTGGGGTCGCAGTAGGGATCCTTGCAGATACCCTCAGCAGCAGCAGAAGCTGTGGGTGTGGCCAGGTGCAGAGTTCAGCTGCCCCCTGCTCCAGAGTGTGCTGGGACGCCACAGAGAGCACCGGTCCCGGAGCTGTTGAGGAATCTTTATAAAAAAGAATTAAACCCTCCAAAGGAAGAAGACTGTCAAATGGCTTGGGCAGTTTGTGGAGACTTTTGCAGTAGGATCTGAGTATGTTCTTGGTGCATAAACTGACATCATGGAGCCCATTTCCTACAGAGGAACACCTAACTCAGTTTTGATGTTGGGATGAGGAATTAGGACCTAACTCAACCGAATATACCAGACTGAACTGACACACCTTGAAATTTCTTGCCCTTCTTGGGAAATGGATGGGGGGGTGGAGTGGGGGATGATGAGGGAGGACTGGGAGGGACTGGGAGGAGAGAAGGGAGGGGGAGCAGTGATAGCTATAGAAAAAACATTTTAAATTTAAAAAAAATGGAAAGAAAAAATTTCCTTTTAGCATTGCTTTTAGCGTGTCCCATAGGTTTTATCATGTTGTGTTTTCATTACCATTTTGCTCTAGGAAATATTTTATTCATTCTTGATTTCATCTTTAATGTCTTCATTATTTAATAATGAGTTGCTTAATATCTATGAGCTTGAGTAATGGACAAAATTTGTTTGGTGTTGAGTTTAAGCTTAAAAACATTGTGGTCAGAAAGGTACACAGAGTTATTTCAAGTTTTCTAGATTTGTGAATATTACTGTGTGTATGGTCTGTATTTTACAGAAGCTTCCATTGGCTTCTAAGAAGAATATGTATTCTTTGGTGTTTGATTATAATATTCTAAAGTTATGTATTAAGTACACTTAATGTAAGATATAATTTAATACTGATGATTTTCTATTCTTTGTTGCAGATGAACTATGTATAGAAGAAAAGGGGTATTAAAGTCACCTAATATTACATACTTAAAGATAATCTGTGTCTTAAAGTCTAGTAATATGCCTTAAATAAAATTGAGTGTGCCAGAATTTAGTGAACATGTTTAGAATTGCCATGTCTTCTTGATTAAGTCTTTTCTTGATTAGGATAATGTTTCCTTCTTTATCTCATCTGATTAATTTTAGTTTGACATCCAATTGTCACTTATTAAAATAGCAACATGTTTGCTTCTTTTTCTCATATATTTTGAAATACATTTTCTTATTATTTCACTTTAAAGTGGTGTCTATCTTTGAAGGTAAGATGTATTTTTTATCTAGGCAACATTTAGAAAATTGATTTTGTTTATTCTATTCAAAAATCACATGCCTTTTGGTTGGAGGCTTAAGGGCCATTCACATTTAAAATTTTTGTTGAAAGGTGAGTGTTGATTGCTGTCATTTTGGTTTTGTTGTTGCTAGCTCTTTATGTTTTTAGTCTTATTTTGGTTTTCAGCAATGATAAATTTATGTTTTTACGGTTTATTGGATATGCTTATATATCTTTTCACTCTAATGTATTGCTTTTTATATTTTTAGTAGGAATAATGTGGTAGTCTTAGGAATCCTTTTAGATTATTTCTACCATGAATAATTCTTTCTCCTTCACCTATGATAAATATTTTTGATGGGTACAGTAGTCTCAGTTGGCATCTCTAGTCTATTAGAACTTGAAGTACGTTGTGCTCTTTTCATATTTAAAGTTTTCATTAAGAAATAAGGCCTTATTGTAAATGACTTTTTCTGTAAATGTCACTTTTGTTTTTCTCCATGTTTTCCATATAGGTTTAATATCCTCTCTTTGTTAATATACTTGGTATTTTATGTACTTACAATATATCATGGTGAGATTCTTCTCTTATCTTGCATGTCTATAGTTCTGTTTGCTTCTGTATGAGTGTGTATTCACTGATTTGGGGGAAATGTTATTTCTATGATTCTTCAACAGGACCCAACATTTTCTGGGATTGACCTGGGATTCTTCTTCTTCATCCATGGCTATAATTCAAATGTTTGTTCATTTCACAGTGTCTCACAGGTCTTGTATGTTTTGTTCATGATTTAAACATTTTCATATTCTTTGTTTGGGAATGGTTCTATTTTCCACTTTATCAAGTTCAAATATTATACCTTTTACTTGATCCATTATTTATGGTTTATAACTAGGTTATTGAACCTTTTAATTCCATATTATTTTTAGCTTGAGTCCCATTCAATATACCTATACCTTTATCCATTCCAGTTTCTAAATCTTGAGTTGCCAAGAAGTGTTATAGCTAGGTCTTATAGCAGATTGATTCCCAGTGTTTTTGAGAAACTTTCACACTGACAAAGTGGCTGTACAAATTTTCACTCTCACCAGCAATTAAGGAGTGTTCCCCTTGCTTTACATTCTATCCAGCATGCGCTGCCATTTGTGTTTTTAATCTTAGCCATTCTTACACGTATAAGATGGAATCTCATAGGCATTTCAATTTTCATTTCCTTAATGATTAAGAATGCTGAACATCTCCCTAAATATTTCCTTGCCACTTGAGATTCTTCTCTTGAGAATTCTCTATTTAGATATGCACCCATTTTGAACTGATTCAAATGGCTAATATTTAATTTCTTGAGTTCTTCATATAAGTTTTAGAAATTAGCCCTCTGTCAGATGTGGGGTTGGTGAATATCTCTTTTTCATTCTCTAGGCTTCCATTTTGTTTGATTGATGGTGTTCTTTGACTTGCAGAAACTTTTTACTTTCATGAAGTCCCTTTTATTGATTGTAAACTTTAGTGCCTGTGCTATTGATGTTATATTATGGAAGTTGTCTTCTTTGCAAATGTTGTCAAAATTGTTTTCCATTTTTTCTTCCATTAGGTTCAGCATATCTGGATTTATGTTTAAATTATTGATCAACTTGTCTTGAGGTTTTTTCTTAATCCATTCTTCCATGAAGCATATCTGTGCTGATTTTGTATTTTGACTACTTTAAAAAATGATGGGATCAATATTTAAATGAAGACATATCTTACATTTATATATTTTATTTGCTATCACAAAGACAGAAAGATGAGACCTTACCATTGTAGTAGAATTTGCCAGTGGTTTATTGAGAAGTTTCTATTTTGTTGATAATAAAAGTTACATTAGGTTAGACAAGATGGCTCAGATGGTAAAAGCAGTTGCCACAAAAACTTAGCAATGTAAGATCAATCTCTAGTCCCATGTAGAGGTAGAAATAAAGAGTCCAAAAACTTGCTCTGTCCTACACATGTGCATCATGACATGTATGCACCCCTAGCTTCTCTTTCACACACATTCATACTCAATACATATACTACTACTATTAGTTAATTAAAATAAAATTTAAAAGTTACACTAATCGCATTCTCAACATCACACCAAGGTTTTCTTTATCCACATCCCACCAATGTATGTAACATTTTTAAATAATGAGAGTCATGTTATATGTCATAATTTAAATTCACATTATGCTAATTTTTAGCTGTCTTGAGAAAATCACATGAAACACTTGTGCATTTGTCTATGTTATTCTTAGACTTCCTGATCAAGTCTTTTTGTTCATTTTTTTCATATTGATGTTAGCGATGTGCATGTGTGAATGTATGTGTGTGTATGTATGTGTGTGTGTGTGTGTATTTGTGTGTGTTCCAATGTGTATGTTAAAGGAGAACAAAGATGTCCTACTCTATAATTATCTAACTTATTCCTCTGAAACAGAGTCTGTTACTGAACCTAGAGCTAGGCTAGTGTAGTAGTTTGACTAAGAATGGGTCACATGTTTGAAAACTTTTTCCCTAGTTGGTGGTACTGTTTGGGAAAGATTAGGATGTGTGACTTTTCTGGAAGAGGTGTATCACTAGGGCAGGAGTTTTCAACAGATTCACACTGTTCACAGTGTATCTCTTTCTCATTTTGCCTTGTGGTTGAGTATCCATATGTGTGCTCTCAGCTACTGTTTTAGGACCATGCTTGGCTGATGCCATGATCCCTGCCATGATGGCAACAAACTCTAACCTTGTGAAACTGCAAGCCCCAAATTATAGTCATTTGTAAGTTTAATTGATTATGATGTCTTATCACATGGATAGAAAAGTAACCAAGACAGATGGCAATCCCCAAAAATTCTTCTGTCTCCTTCTAACAAAGATGTGGTTACTAGCACATGTGGAGGCACTCTGTTTTTTTTTTTTTTTTTTTTTTTTTTGACATGGAGTACTGATGATTCAGACTCATGTCTTCATTCATGCATAATAAAGTCTTACATACTGAGCCATCATCTGAGTCCTGCATTTCCAATTTGTTTAAAATTTATTTATTTATTTATGTCTATGAGTACTTTGCCTGGATATATGTATGCTCTCCATGCATAGTTTCTGGTGCTCACAGTAGGTCAGAGGAGGGCATTTGATTTTCTTCCTTGAATTGAAGAACTGGAGTTATAAGCAGTTGTGAGCTGCCACTAGGTGCTAGGATCAAACACAGGTCCATTTTGAGTGCTCTTAACTATTGACCCATTTCTTAAGGTCTACTTTGACAATTTTAAATTAGCTTTTGTTGTTTTATTGAGTTGCTGTATCTACTTAGAAAATGTGGATATTATCCCATCTTTATGTATGATTTGGGAACACTTTATGTTTCTCTTTGTGTTCTCTGTCTTTCTGTCTTTTGCTACTTCAATTGTGCAGGAGGATCTTTATAATAACTATTTACTTAACTTTTGATTTGCAGTCTATATTTTAAGGTCATGCATAAGAAACCATTGATTATACTCATGGTATGGAGCATTTAAAAATAAATATATAGCTAGATATTCAAATTTAAGTATTTAATCCAATTTAGATGGACTCCTATCTGATTTTTTAACCTGTGATTTATGAAAATCAGATGCTGATCCTCATCCCTTAAGGGGGCAGAGGGCAATATAAGTTGAATTTCCAGACTCATAACCTGTCTAATGTTAATGTTAAATAAAAAAGAAACAGTCTTCTTAAAGATACAGTTCAAGTTTGCACCAACATGCTGATGAAGTTAAGACACTGAACTAATTATGGCCATCTCTCTGACAGAACAAATGCTGAAATTCACCTGAAAATAAATCAGCAATGCAATGGTGACTACATCTCCTATGTCAGATAGCTTGTAAGATTCTGCTACATGTCTCAAGTGTATTTCTTCTCTCTCTGTCATTCTACATATAGCTTGAGACTATAGTTACCAAGCTGCACTAACCATCCTTCAAATAAGTTACTTCAATTTTCTAATTCATACAAGCAAATATGTAGGAAATATGTCAAAATAGATGCTGGAGCAATAGGATCATGAAGTAAACACATTAGACTAGTCCAGATGTGTTTAGATTTGTCTATGGAACAGAGTTTCTGCATTTTTATAACTATGGTCCTATTCTCCTATTAAATAGTTGAGAAAGTTTTAGCTGTATGAAACAGTAATTAAAGTAAAACAAACTGAAAATTGATTTTTCTTGGTTTCACGGGTGGCTAGGAGTTAATAGGCTTAGGATTATTGAAATCTGAACATGGATTTGCCACTTTAATGGACCTATATTTCTTCTTTTACTCTACATACTCACACTAGAAGGATCTAGATGATAGTCTCTTTACCATGGCTATGAGAAATAGGTTGTGAAAGTTGCCAAAGTATACTTATCTTCAAAATGGTTTTCTTTGTTGTAGATCAGAACCCAGAATGGGAACTGTGAACACTAAATTTGGAAACTAATATGTGATGAGTGTGACTGGTTCTAGGGTGTGACAAACCAAGTAGTAATATATCACTGCCAAAGAGGAGGTGGGCATTGTTGGTGAAATGGAAAAGAGAATCAGGGTAAAATTCAGAATGGCCTCACCCAGGGACCACCAGTGGAACTGTGTATTAAGTATTGGGTCTTGGGAATAAAATCAAGAGGAGGATGTCATAATTCTTGTTTTAATTGTGTTTGAAAAAGTGTGATAGTTGTCAGAGTAAAACTAAAGTTACTTCTGTTTACCCTACTAAAATACAAATGAGATCCAGAGGTTATGAGAATGTTCTCAGCCACATACATGCTTGCAATTCCCACAATAGAATCTCATATGACCAGCTGGAACAGAGGCCACCATAACTTTGCTCAGAAGGGACTTCTACAAGAACTTTTTACCAGCAATCCTGTGTTCAAAGCTGGGTTGTGACCCCTGTTGTTAGTCATTGCCACCAAGGTCTATTTTTCCAAAATGTTAGATGTAATCATCATCATTTTTATTTGTGAAACCTTCTCTCTGTTTCATCCTTTGTAACATGCCCAAGGTTTGCCACTCCCTTTTTTGTGCCCTTTTAATTTCATTTGATATTTATATAAGGAGATAATTTCTAAGATAGAAAACCAGAAGTATTTGGATTTACATCATGTCTACAAACTTTGGTCAGTTAATAGACCAAAGTGTGTGTGTGTGTTCAGGTTAAGGAAGAGATTTAAAGCATGGTTTTAAACCACTGTGTCCATATTACTGAGTATATTTGAGTTCAGTCAATGTCCTCCCCCCAATGCTAGCATCTTCCTTTCTCAGCTTGTCTCTTCTAAAGATCATCTCAGTGATGAGTATTACTGTGGACTGGGAAACAAATTCTTTTTACAATGAGACTTTTATTTTGGCCTGGGAAAGTGAGCCACAAGTGCCTTTTATTTATCCTCTACCCACCAAGAGCAGAAGACGAGGTTTCAGAGGCAGTCTAAGAAAAATCAGCATCATGAGTGCTTTTGGGAGGTGGAAGAGAATTTTTGAAAAAAATTGAATGCAAACAAAACAAAAAACCCTGAAGGCCATGACTGTGTTTGATCACTCTTGGGCATCTGTAGCCATGGCACTGAGAAACGCAGAAGGTCGGGTCCTAACACATATTTGTGATACACAGCTAGGTTTGATCATTGTGAATAGATTTTTTTTTTAAATGCTGATCTGGAAATCCAGACATTCCCCATGAAGCATTTATGAATCTTTAGGAGGAACATTTTAGTTTTAAATGAGATTTTGATACTAAGGTTAGTGTATCCTCTGCTCTAAATTCTGTAAGTTCTGGATCTGCAGGACTCATGTAACTTACTGCTGAGACTTTAAAAGAGTCTTCTTCTGTTTGTCCCCAGGAGGTCTGACATCTTTTTCCACTGTCCAGTTCTTTGTGATCTTCTTTCACTGGGTGCATGTAGTTTAGTGATAAAAATCAAATAAAAGTGACATCACTCAAATTGTGATCATCATTACTCAGGGTCAGATAAGTGTTCGGGATTTTACTACCTCTTCTTTTAAGGTTTGAACTTCAGCTTTACACTTTAAAAACCTCTTCTAAACTGAGACATGAAATTCATTTTGATTTAATATAAATAGGCTTTGAAAACTTTTTCTTTATTAAAATCCTAGTTGTATATCCCTCACTTGTCTTTTATGTTCATTCTTCAAATCACTGTCAACTCCTACAACAGTTGGGCTTATCTGGTTTGCAGGTTCCCTGTAGTCTGGTATTAGAAGGACAACTGGAACGGAGACAGAATCCCCCATGTTGGAGGCATTTGTATTGTTCTGTTCTGCGTCCAAGACTTGTGAGAACACCGGCACCTACAAGGGGAGAACAGATATCTTTAGACTTTTACCTAAAACCACTAAGATTTGAGAACATTTAGTAAAATGCAAGGCAGACAAGCTGATAGCAAATAAAAGAATTCTGTCATATAGGCAATTGCCATAAAATTAATCCTAAAGCCAATAAATAAGCTACACTCAAAATTCCAGTATGAAGAGGGTGCTCACAAGCCTTCTCCCGTAACCAAGGAAATACTGACAGTTGATAACTTCGAGGTGAAGATTCAGTTTGTTTGTTTTAAATATAGTCCCTGCTATTCACCAGTGCTCCAGTAGATGGTACCAGACTCATATACATGGTACCATAAATTGAATTCAAGGCATTATTTAAAAGAAAGAGGGGCATGGATGAGCATTTGGGAGAGATGGGAACATGAGATGTGTCTAGAAGGAGTTAGGAGACTAGAGGATCTGTGAATATAGCCAAAATACTGTGTGTTAATTCAAATAATTGAAAAAAAAATTAAATTAAATAAATATAATTACTTGGCTAATTTAATCTTGTAGGGGAACATGGTATCTCCTATACGCTAGTAGATGGCCACACACTCAGATAGAGGCAGTACTAATTTGTTTGGGGCTTAAAAAGCTTGGTGAGAGTGAGAATGGAATGGGGTGTAAACGTGAGAGGAATTTTGGTAGTGAGGTAAACATAATCAAAATACAAAGCATAAAGCTGCCAAAGAATTAATTGATACATTAAAAATATATAGATCTTATGTAATATTGGATATACCATATTAGTGTCTACATAAATATACATATACACATACATCTTCTCCACTGTATAAGCATAGGAGGTCCAAATAGAGGCAAGATCAAAAAGAAAAATGACTGTGATCTGGCTATTTTCTATGCTCTCAGGGCTCTAGCAATATCTTCAGGGCCTTCACCAGCTAAAACAGTTCATGACCAGTGTGGTAGCATTGTGGAAGATACTGAAAAACATCCTATGCACAGATGATGAATAAAGATAGTGATAATCATGAAACTCTGGAAGAGGATACATTTCATGAGACTAATAAATTTCAAAAGCGAAAATTAAAAAAGAATAAAACATTTCAACCCAATAACCTAGTAAATTGCTACAATAAATATGAGAGGAGAAGAAGGACAAGTGTACAAAATAACCAGAAAAATAATTCTGGCATTAGCCCAAACTTCTAACAATAGTCCTAGACACAGATTCCTTAATTTAATAATTAAAGAGCATGATAGCTTATTTGACTATTAACAAAATACAATCATTTGTTGTCTTTAAAATCAAACTGTACTGGAAAAGACACACACAAACTGAAAGTAAAGGGATGGAAAATTATTTTCTGTTTAAATGCAACCAAAATAATGCTTTGAAAGCAAGCAGTAGTGGCTATAGTCATATCCTACTACATTGACTTTAAACCTAAGCTAGCCACGAGTGATGAAGAATGTCACTATATAAAGGGAGCAACCAGTCAAGAAGATCTAATGAAGGGATGGGAGGAATATAAGAACAAACCTGTTAAGATATATTCTGAGAGTCAGATTATTATTCAGTATACAGTAGTGAACTGCACTTGTAAAATCTTCACATAGTTGCTTAGACAAGACCAACACCAGTTGACATTACAACATGGATGGGGCAAATCTCGTAAAGTCCCGCTCATAGGTGAGGAACAATAGAGAATTAATGGCTGTGAAGAGAGCAAGAGTGAGTCTTTTCCAGGGATGAGCCCATGATAAGTTATCCATCCGTGAACACACATATAAGCAACACTAAGTGGACCGAACAGGTTGTGTTTACATATATATGTGTGTATATATATATGTATACACTATATATACATATGAATGTGTAACACAATCAAGGAAGAAGTGATAAATTTGAGAGGGAGTAGGGGAATGTAGGAAGAGGTAGAAGGAGGAAGATTGGATATAAATACTACTCATGTATGAAAATATCAATAAATTGTAAAAGATATAATAATTGTAAACATATGTTCATCAGTTTGGTGGATCCAATTTTATAAAACAAATACTATTGGGCATAATATAGAGAGATAGAGAAAGAGAGAGAGATTCAGTGTTAATGAATGATATCTGTACCCTAGAATTAATAGACAATATACCAGATAATAATGAACCCAGAAACTTTAGAGTAATTGTAACATAGATTCAGTGATTGTAAGGAAAGACATATACTATTTCATCTCAAGAATCTAAAATATATAAAACAAGTTTTAACAAATAAATGTTGAAATATTTTTGTATCTTCTCAGATTATAATAGAATAAAATTAGAAATTTTCCACAAGAGAAAAGGTATAATCACCTGAATAGATAGAAAAAATATTGAGTTTGCTATATAAAAATCACTGTTACTGAAGAAATGGGGGAAGGATTTAAAAACTTCATAGAAGCAAAAGAAACAACCAATTACAGTGACTCTGGATATTGCAATGGACAGTCTAAGGACATTCATAGCTGTTAGTACTTACAATAAAACATAAGACCTCAAGTAAGACACACCTTAACATATTAAAAAGGTAATATCAATCTACACATTCAATTAGTAACAAGGAATGACTAAAAGTAATGAAATTTAAATGAAGAAAAAACATCAATGAACAAAGAATTGTTTCTTTGAAAAGATAAGCAAAATTCATAGCCACATGAACTAGAAAATGAAGTAAAAGTGGAACCTAAAGCCAATAATATTGGAGATGAATGAAGGAATACTACATCAGATACTTCTGAAATCTAGAGGGCTCTAGAGAATGCCTGGAAAATCACACTGACATGGATTATGCCATGTAGAAGAAGTGGATATAATCTTAGACATGTTTTACTTATAAACACTGAATTGAGATGTTATAGATCCACAGATGAGCAATGAGACTGAAGGAAGCAGTCACCTCCCCACCCCGAACAAAGATAAACTCAATACTGCTGAAATTTACTGTAGCATTTTACCAGGTATTTACAGAGCCTCACTCTATTCCATAAAATAAAGAAAGGAACACTCCTAGATTAATTATCTAAAGTAGTATTAGACCAATGTAAAATTAGGAAGAGCAAACAACAACAAAAGAAACCTATATATCAATTTCCTTGATGAAAATATTCTGAATAATATCCTTCCAAACTGAATTCAACAACACATTCAAAAGTCAATACATGATCAAGTTTATTTCAGCCCACATGTGCAAAAATAGTTCAGCATGTGTGAAAGAAGCACAGTGCAGCCCATATATATATATATATATATATAATGAAGGGAAAAACCTTTCATGGCCATGACAATAGATGCAGAAAAACACTTTGAGCAAACTTAATACCCACTATGATAAAACCCTAAAGAAACCAGGAATAGAAAGATTATGCTTCAACATAACAAAGACTGTATGTGACAAACTCGTAGCCAACATTAGAGTGGGTAGGGAAAGGTTGAGAACATCTCTCTTAATATCAGGAAGGAGATGACTTTATGTACTCTCACCATTCTCATTTAATATTAGTGTTTCTACTAATTACTTTTCTGCTGCTGTGATAAAAAATATTACAGCCAAAAGCAACTTAGATGAGAAAGATTTATTTAGGTTTATAGTTTTGGGGTTGGGGATAAAGCCACCACAGTGAGGATGCCTGGTAACAGTCAAGAAAAGCATAGTGGCAGCAGCAGGGCTTCAGCTGACCACATTTTATCACACAGGAAGTAGGGAGGCAGAACAGGAAAGGTAGTAAGCCTACCAACCCTGAGAAGCAAGTGACTTCTTCATGCAGCAAGGCTTCCCCTCCTGAAACTTGCATAATCTACCCCCAACAGTGCCATCTACTTGTGAGGACATGTTCAGATTCATGAGGGATGTTTCTTATTCAAACCAAAACAGTCTCCCCATGGCTCCCTGAGGCTCATGGCCATCTCATGATGAGAATGCATTTAATCCAACTTTTAAACTCCCCAGTCTTTAACAGTCCCATCAATGTTACAATGCCCACGATCTCTTCACTGTGACCTCTGTAAACATTACAAAACAAATAAATCACTTTCAATGTTAAACAGCCTATACATACCATTCCAAAATGAAAGAACATGGCCATGGCAAGTAAATATTAGATCAAAGCAAAACTTAACACATTCATAGAAACACATACAGCTTCTGAAGTTTCAGCTTCACTGGTTAAGATGGATCTGACCATCCAGCTTTGCTGCCTGTACCATGCATGTTTCTCTTAGGCTGATTTCTTATTCCATTTCCTGCAAGCAATTCTCCTTGCCGATATCTCATGGCTCTGGCATCTCAAATATCTTGGGATGTCAGCCACAACCCAGGCATCACTATGGTAGCCTCATATAATGGCCCCTTGGGGATTCCCTGAAGGAATGCTAACCCTGATGCACACTGCCTGGTCTCCTGTTTTCTGAAACTTCAAAGAGAAAAACCATGACCCCATTCATTTTGCACAGCTTTGTCTTCAAAGCAAGTACTACATGAACAGCATTGCCAAGTTCTGCTCTCAGCTTGAGATGGCTCCTAGTCACTTGGACCTCAGTCTAAGAAGAAGCTTATCATACGGCTGTCTCATAACATGGAAGCCCATTTGACTGTGGCCATCCCTCATAACAAGGAAGCCCATTTGACTGTGGCCATCCCTCATAACAAGGATATCTATCTGAGTGTGTTCTCACCCTCATTACATGCAGGACCATCTCAGTGTGGTCTTGCCGTCACAGAATTTTTTCTGTTCTGGGGTCTGTTGTACAGCTTTTCTTTAGTGATTTTCAGCACATTGAAGTCTTAGATTTTCCAGTGACCTTTTCTTTCTAAACTGCTCATTTTTTTCTTCCTACCACGTTTGCTGCTTCTTTTGATTGTTGAGCTGCACAACCATCATCATTAATAACCATGCCACGGACTCAACCCTCTCCTATGTTAAAATTTCCTCCTCAACAACAGCAAGCTAATCCATTACTTTTTCATTTAGCCTCACACAAATTCACAGGACATCGACATAACACAACCAGATACTTTGGCAAATTTTATGAATGGCATCTATTTCAGGTACAATTTGAATTGTTTTCTCTCCTGAAAGCTCATGATCCAGACTACCACTGTGTGAATTTCTTTCAGAATTCCAGGATTCTGAATTCTTCCAAGATTTCGCTAGAACAGCTTATTTACCTCTGTATACAAAATTCAATGACTTTTGTAGTATAAAGTTCCAAATTCTTATAGTCTTCAGAAATATGACAGAGTTTTGTTCTTCATGAAAACAACTCCATTTTTCTGGTGCCGACATCACTATAAGTTACTTATCTTTTGATATGGTAGGATATCACAACAACGGAAAAAAATTAAAGAAGTTTATCTTCTCTTCCTGTTTCAGGAGAAAGTTCATCATGCTGAGGAAAGGTCTGATGTCTTGGTTTCTCGTCTTTTCTTTTTACAAATCACTGTGCCAAGGCTTCAGTGTTAGTCTCTAAGAGCCATGCCCTCTGAGCTCTGTAGTGAAGCCGCACCCTCCCTGACCTCTAATATCAGTGCTTCTTTAAAGCAAGGTTCCCATGTACATCTCTCTTTCTGTCTTCGTCCTTTCTTGGGCGCTCTCATTCCTCTCTCCTTCTTCCTTTCTCTTTCTTCTTGCCTTCTCTGATATTATAATTATAACCTCTCTGTTAATCATAATCATATTCATTTGACAATAATGCACTTTTCTATATAGAAACAGCTATTAAGAGTCCCCTGCTATCCAATGCTGCCCTGTGCCATGTTCCTGAGTTTCCACATGCACCCATAGAAACCTCTACCAGATAACTGGCTATATGTGAGCCATGTCAAATACACATGAAATCATAACATTCAGTAACTGATGCTGAAGACAATTAGTACCCCCATGTAGAAGACTTGATTTCTGCCCCTCAGTCTTTACAAAAATTTACCTGAATTGTACCGAAGTCCTTGATACTAGGCTTAAAACTTTAAAGTGACCCAATAAGCATAAAGAAGTCATGTAAAGATAAAATTCAAAGACATCTGAATAGTACTTAGTGACATTTGGCTATCATATGTCCATCAAAAGACTCCTGTTTTAATCTGCTCTCTAGTTCATGGCTGATTTGGAATTCTGGAATCTTTAAAAAATGAGATGTATCTATAGGGAAGAGGGTCATAGAAGGCAGAAGGTATCTTCACCCTTTCCCTCCTGTCTGTCTCTTGGTTCCTGCCTACCATGAGGCAAAGGAGCTTCTTCACCCTATGCTTCCCCACCCCCTGTTATTCAGAAGTGCTTGAGGCCCAGCAACCATGTGTGGAAACCTATGAAGTTCTCAATCGTGATGAATATTTCTTTCTTTCACACTGTTGATGTTGTATATTTGCTCACAGAATCTACCCAACACAGACTCCAGTAGCTCAGGAAATAATAACCATGGTTGGTAAATAGGATTTCAAATAATTGCAAAGCTTTGGCACAGCAGAGAGTGCAACAGAATTAAGAGACAGTCACCAAATCAGAGAAACTCATTGCCAAATATTCATATAGCAGAGAAGTGATTTCCTGGAAATGAAACATTCAATTCAACACAGAAAGTTAAATGCCAAAAAAGTAATTAGCACTAAATGAATTAACATATTCTTTTCAAACAAAAATGAACAAAATACCAATGATTACACACACAATAAAATCCCTTCATACCTTGTTATTTCACTAGGAAAATGCAAATTAAAACAACACTGAGGAGGCTGGAGAGATGGCTCAGAGGTTGAGAGCACTGATTGTTCTTCCAGAGGTCCTGAGTTCAATTCCCAGCAACCACATGGTGGCTCACAACCATCTGTGATGACATCTGGTGCCCTCTTCTGTATACTGTATACATAATAAATAAATCTTAAAAAAAAACCAAAACACTGAGATTCCATCTATGTCACCACACTCAAATTGATACTCATCAAGAAAACAATAAACAAGTAGTGCTAGGAAAGAGGAACAACATACATTTCCAGAGGAAATGTAGAGTAGTGCACTAGATAATCAGTATGGAATAACCTCAAAAGGGTAACATGAGATCTACTGTGTGATGTGATCTACAACACTAGCCCTGGGTATGCACCTTAGCACACCACAGAGGTACCTGCAGATCCATGCCAATTCAGGCACTATTCACAGTAGCCGAGACATGGAACCATCGTAGATGTCAAACTGTGAATGTACATGTTGAAGTTCTCTCCTGCCACAATGAGGAAATAAAGGATAGAAGGGATGAGCATCATACAGAGAAAAATATGCATCAAGTGTTTTCTTCTAGGTGGTACTTGGGGGCATCAATGAGGGTATGAAGTAGAAAGAGGAGTATTATATGAGAAAGTGGAGGTAAGGATGGAGTAATAAAAAAGTGAATTTTTATCAAAGTCCATGATATTCATAAATAAAAATTTAATATGAACCTTATGTTATATTTTTAATGTGCACTAGTTTGAAAAGTAAGAAACTAATTATCTCTGTAGTTTTAATAATCTCTTATATTAAGGATATGAAGAGCTATGAATTTAGTGACAGTTTTTAAAATTTTTCTCAAAAAACTTAATTTTAGTTCATTTTACATCATCAAAAACATTAAATTCCATTATAATCTGTTGCATTTATGAAATTATTCTTTCTACATGTGTTTTAAGGACACAGATGTTTCTACTCTCTTGAGAGTATTTTATCTAGCTTACCTGATGGAATAGGTAAATACTCCAGGCATGACTTAGTAGGTGATCTAACCCTATAAGTATTAGAAATCTTTCATTTATATATACTAAACATTTATGAAGAGTGTATATCTAGATTTGGCTGTACATTTTAATTTATTCTAGCAACTATAAGCAATAAAATAATCCAACTTTATAAAATATGTATTCTTGAAGTACTAGTTTCAAACCCGGGGTATGGAGCCAAAGATTGTCATGTTAAACATTTATGAATGGTATGTATATGAATTTGGCTGCACATTTATAATTTATTCTAGAAATTATAAACTATTAAATTGCCAAACTTTATAGGAATATATTTTTTTTAAGTGCTGGAATCAAAACGAGTGTGTGTGGAGCCAAAGACTATTATGTAATGAGAAAAGCCAGCCCTACAAAGGTTAAGTATTGGGTGTTGTCTTTTATATGTGGTGAGGGCATCATGGGAGTAAGAGTAGTCTATTGAGGATATATAAGGAAAAAGGTGAGGGAGGATTAAGAAAAGTTATAGGCTTTGAGTATAATCACAGGACATTGTACATATGTATGAAAATGACACAACAGAACCACTTACTTTGTATAGTTACTATGTCAGTTTTCTAGTTATACTCTCTCCTAGAACAAATCTCCTCTATGACCTATCATAGATCACCATGCCTCTCAAATTGACAACCAAGGAGCCTAGATCATCATATCTCCTCAGTTTTCATATCCCAAGGCTGCTCACTTTTCCTTTCATGGTTGACTAATAAATTTGAGTTGTTTTTGCTATCCAAGTATTACATTGCTTTCCCTAACTTGCAGAGACTCTGAGAGAGTGAACAAGTTGACCTCTGTTCCATCACAATCAAGTCAAATTCAGCCAAAGACCAAAAGTCGCATTTCTGCCATATCAGCTCTCAAGATGTATTGTCAAACTCAGATCTGTGTCCAGAGTGGAGTCAGAGGTGAGCAGATTCCAGCTTCTGGGCCACCCATCCAGGGAATCCTTCTCTGGGGCCAGGGTCACATGCAAGAGTCTGATCTCAGATTCTTGCTAGTAGACAGGCCCTAGGCTTTAGCTGTGAGGGGCCTCCCCCAGTGGCCCCTAAAAGAAGGGACCTTCCATGGCTGGGCCCTGCCTCCAGAGTGAACTGCATCATCAGAGAAGGACTGAAGCCTTTGAAACTCAGACCCCTGTTCAGAGCCGAGTCAGAGATCGAGCAGACCCCTTGCTCAGAACAGATAGGAGACACACAAGCCCTCTAGCCACAACTGACTAGGAGCTGACTAATTGTGAACCACTGAAGCCATGGGCAGATGCCAGTGCAAAAATACATATAACAATATAAAGAACAACAAGGCAACACCAGAAGAAACCGGTGGTTCTATAACACCAAGACCTGAACAAGCAATGAAGAAGAAAGAGAAGGAAACAATAGCAAAAATACCTTTATGAAGCGTATAGAAGCCTTAAAAGAAGATATAAAAAATTCTTTTAAAGAAATAGAAGAAAATACAATCAAGATGTATTGTCCTTCAAATGACCTTATACAAAAGTCAACTAAATCAACTAAAATACCTACATAAAACAAAGTGAGTAAAGAGACATGTTCTCATCTGTCATTTTGTTAGCTATCAGCTTGGGGGAGAAAGTTCATATTAAGGAGTCTGAGTGTCTGTGGTGATATATTTAATAAAAATAATCTGGAATATCAGAGGACAGAATTATCCACAGCCAAGTCATGTAGGTGAAGGAGTGGTCAATCACACCTTCAATCCTATCACCTGGGAGGCAGAGATGCAGATGGTGAGTTCAGGGTCTAAGAGCCAGGCAATGATAGCTTACACCTTTAATCCTCACTCTAAGAAAGTTGAGGGGGGAGAATATAAAGAGCAGAAGGCAGTTCTTTCCTTTTGCCTGTGTGCTCATTCAGTCTGAGCACTTGAGGAGACAGGACCTACCCCATTCAGCCTGAGGAGTTGGCTGGGTGAGAATTGGCTGTGATTTGTTCTATGTGTCTGGTATTTCAACTTTTGCCCAATATCTGGCTCCAGGTTTTATCAAATACTAAGTATAATCCATGCAATAATTGTCCTTTCCACTATCCATCATGTACTAGCAGTCTAGATCTGTAGATATCTATTATGAATGGACTGTGAGGCACATTATTGATTTTTGGTTAGGAAAAAGACTGAATAGGGAAGATTCGATTCAAGGTTCTTGTTTTTTTAAAAAAGAAAGACAATGTTCTCTAGCACAGATGAGCAGCTAGTGTTATCTTTACTCATTCAGGACATTTGTTTCAATGAGTTTGATTTTTTGCTAGCAATTTTTCAATTTGATCTGAATTTTCACATTTATCATTATAAACTCACAGAAATTTAATTTTGTATAAATATGATGTACCATCTTGCCTTTTATGCTTGACATTTTAAATCTCCACCCAGTAATTATTTTTTGCTATTAATACATTCTTTGACAATTTTATATTTTAATATAATACATTCTGGTGGCATTTATCTCCCTGCCCCCACCTCATCTGTCATGGGACCTAGACCAAGTTAAGCATCCCCCAAATGGGACAGCAATGCTTTATTTTCTGGGCATCAGAATTCTTTCTGTTCTGCTCCAGAGCTAAAATTTGTGATTCTGGATATCCCTATCATCTTGCTTCTGTGCCCTATAACCTGTGGTGATATATTGTATATTTAATAAAATTAGTCTGAAATAATAGAGGACAAGCCATCTCTCCAGCCTTTTTTTAATTTTGTTTGTTTGTTTGTTTGTTTTTAAAGATGCCATTTCCCCCAGACAGCAGGAAATAAATTTAAGAATACAGTGTTTACATTCCTAAGAGGTGAGGTGGGTGAGTTTTGGTCTTTTAATAGATTATGGATGATAGTCATTATTTAGGTTGATTGGTTACAAATTGCTATTGATTCTGGTTAGGAAAAAGACTGAATAAAGAAGATTAGATTCAAGGGTCTTGTTTTTTTTAAAAAAGAAAGCAAAAATGAATACAGATATGATAGGATAAAAGTATAGATTATGGAATCTACTTTTAAAAAGCAATTACTAGTTTTAAATAATTTACATTGAATTAAATTTTTGTATATTGTATGCAAATTGTGTTTGTTGATACTAAGTTGAAATTAATGTTGTTACTGTACATATATTTCTACCCCTGTTCAAGGTTTTGTGCCTATACAGTTCATCTAACAATGTAATACAAATTGCTAGTTCTAGAAAGTTATTATTACCAACTAACTAGATATAAAGAAATGCAAGTTAATAGACATTACAATCAAACTTAATTAGATTTGTTTTCAAGGTCAAATAGAGATATATTTTTAGATAGATCTTCAAACACTTCAGAGACCTACAGAATATATGACATTTAAGATATTTTAATAACATAGGTTCTTTTTATGACAATGAGACACATCTGCTCCTGGCAGCATCAATCTACTTCAAAAAGATGATGAACATCAATAAAAACTCCATATAGAGTTGGCTTTCTTTGCAGTGGAAAATTAGCTACTGCACACGTAAGTGTCCTTGCCTTGACTGGTGACAGTATGCTGTCCTAAATGGACTGGCAGGATACACGAGAAAGAACTGCTAAACCTTGCTAGAAGAAGATAGGAAGGTCTTTAAGAATATCCTGCTTCACAGAAAGTTGGTCAGATATGCTAGGCCTGTAAGTTAAAGATGAATACCCCAATACTACAGAGGAACCTTGGATGGCTCTCCAGGCAGCCAACTGTTTTTGTCATTTTTCACATTTTTTTTTTGGAAGTCACTTGATTGCACTTCTTATTTACTTAGTTAATATTATTTCATTCTTGGGTTTTTGAGAGACTTGAAGATTACACATATTTATAGCTTTTCTAGTTACAGTTTCAGAAAAGAAATATACTAAGGGGTATAAAGTATGTAAGTTTAAAAGACATCAAAAGATAGTTTTCAGTTGATAATACAAGTTAGAAAGTGAATTAGGTACAATTCTTTTGACTCACGAAAATAGGGTAAATAATGGAATATCTATTTGAATTTGTCAGTTCCTAATGGAATGGACATTATTGAGATAATTATTGCTTGTATATATTGTATGTAGTTATTGTAACTATTGTATGTAGTTTTTCTTATACTAGTTTTAACCTTTTTTATTTTTGCCACAAAAGGGGTCATGTGGTGATATACTGTATATTTAATAATAATCCCTATAATCTAGTCAAGTACCACAATAGGTGTTGGCTGATGGAGTGGCAAAACTGATTCTCTCCTAGGAAATGAAGAACAAAATATGTCCTGAGGGCCATAGGGAAGAACTGGGGGAGGGAAGAAAAATGGTTTGTGGCAGTGAGCAGGGCACTGTTGCTGTTCCTGCAATCATCACATAGTAAATCTATACAAGGAAGAGGTGACAAGAACCTTTCATGCCACTGAGACCAAACATGAGCTAGCATGTGACAGATGCTTAAGGATTCAAGGAAGAAAGACCAAATGCATTAATGAAGAAGATATATTAAAAGACTGAGTGCGATTTTTGATGTTTATATAAAAGGTCTGTGAAAATTAATTTTCTTGAGATGAGTACTAAGGTACAGGGAGAGTGGCAATCTGAGAATGAGCGTAAGCTGACCAGGCTGCAGGTGTTAGGATTCTGTGTCCTCAGTTTCTCTGCTTTAAATATACCCTGAGCTCCTGGCTATTTTTTTGAGCTAGTGATACATGTGGTTTCTAGATAGAATATAAAAACCATAGTAGGTAGATTTCTAACACTGAAAGCTTTTGTGGTGAATAAAAGAGACAGAAAGAATTTTAGGACAATCAGATTGGAGATTTCTGGATAAGACATGTGAGAGGAAAGGATGGTAACTGAGGTCACACAGTGCTAGTACCTGGGATCATTTTTTTCTGTTTTAATAGAGGAGGTAGGCCTAACCCAGCAGGGTTGTGTCTGAAGTTTTCAGGGAAGGAAGGGAGGAGCTTGTGGAGCTGTAAATGCCTGAATTGGTAGGCTGGGTTAATTCTCTGACCCTTAATTAATTGCCACAGGTGCAAAAAGAGGAGACAGGGCTTTGATGGATTTCCTACTGACTGTCTCATGTCACCTTGGACTGGTAATAGTTGGTCTCCAGGCGAGTCAGTATTTCAGAAAACCATTTCCATTTGTCTTTGTCCAAACCCATCCCAGATGTTTTCTACCTCATAAAGTATCTTGGTCTGGCCCTGACTGACCATCCATGGATTTGCTCATAGGATTTCTATTCCCCCTTTCAGTGTTTCCTTATATAACCTTACCATACATTCAAGCCTTGAGAGTCCTTGCAAAGCCATAGGACAGCTGAGGTCTGGGACCAAACCTCTGACCTACTATTATTTATCCATAAAATGTAGATACTGATTCTATGTCCTGCTTAAAACTATTATGAGGACTCTATGTAAATGTCCTATTGATTTGTTTCTCTCCATTTTTTTACACATGCTGTATATCCTCTTGCCTGTCACTTATAATGTTCTCAGCAGCCAGACATCTCAGAGATCTGTGCCCAGTGGTCTGAAGGAATGTGATAGGTTGTAATAGAGTTTGCAGAATCTTGTGGTAGGAATCTCTGTGTATAATAACTGTCCCTAATCAATCACATTTCTCTGTGGTAAAGTAAGAATGTAGCCACACTTTCTGTGTTTGTAACAAAACAGAGGAGTCTACATTTTATGTGGCATTGTTAACTGTTGAGAAAGAAGTAATGTTTCTAAGTATCATGCTCACCAAATGACCTCTGCTTCTCCCATTTCAACTTCTTTAGAGAAGCCTTTCATGATGTCTCAGAAGATGTCATCCCCTTACAAGGTCTCTTGGCAGCTGAACCCAGTAGCATTCCCAAGGCAGATAGAGTTACTCAGTTGTATAATTTTATGCTGTGTTTTCTTCTAGAATTGAAGTTGTATAGACAGTTGGAGACTTCTCTATTCCTGGTTCTTCCTCTTTCCCTCAACAATATCTATACATACTTGTTCCTCACCAGTGTTTGCTCTATGGCAGTCTCAGTTACCCTTGATTTCCCAAGTCCTACACCAAAATCTTATTATGTTGACCTCCTTCTGTTTTTATGTACTATTTGTCAAGGGAGATAGCAGGGAACTCATTTTTTTATAGCTCCCAGAAAAATAATCTGGTCAACTAAGATACTCCTGTCTTGTGGGATCCTGTGGACAAGTTGGACAAGGGAAGGTCTAAGGACTCTGCCAGAATACAAGTGGGTGGTGTCTGTGAGGGTTCAGATGGGACATGAAATCAGGGCTTCTAGAAGCAGAACTGAGCACCTTCTACACTAACCTGAGTTCATCAGGCAGTGTGGGTGGAAGAAACAAAGCAGCCCCACACTGACAATGACAATGTGAGGTGATGGGTACAGTATCCAGCTGGACCCAATTTGTTCTATAGTGTATGCATTTCCCCAAACAGCATTTGGTGTGTTACAAACCTACATGAGTTTTACCTAAAATCTCTGACTGTATCTAAATAAGAACTCTTGAAATTCACATCCCTCCGCCAACTTAAGTCAAACACATTCAATGCCCACATGCAGCCTGGCTCTGAAGACTCTCAGTAGCCTGCATGTTAATGTAATGATGCCTGGGTGGTTTCATTATTCCTCCTCATCTAGAGCATAAAGACCAGGCCATCCTATCGGTCCCAGAGGTAAATACTTTTACTAGACAGTATTCTTCTCAAATAGAACCTTGCAGTACAGCAATGTTCCTCAATGGTCCTCCTTGGTGCATAGGACTCTAGGTGTGATCTAAGCATTATCATATTGGCTTTGGGGGAGATCAGTTCTTTGTTATTTGCAGAGAAGTGACTAGTGAGTTCTTGTACTGGCAGATTATACAGAGAGAATATTTGTATATTAAAAAAATGGAAAAGAGTGGCACTACCCAGAAGTTTCTAGCAATCCTGGTAAGTGTTTCTGTATGCATTCTTATAATGGAGGATCAAGGAGTAAGGCTGAGTCTGCCCATCCTTGAGAGATATTTCTATTTCTATGCTTTGAATGAGTTGCCTAGCATCACATTTAGAATAGTAGACAAAAATAAATCTTCATTCTGAAAATTGTGCTTTTAAATTTTCTTGAATTTGAGCCACAAGAAAGATATATTCCCTTCTTACCCAGTGAAAATCACCCCACCCCCAATGCATGCCAAGACAGGTGTATCATATAGCAGATACTGTGCAGTCGGCATGCACTGGCATTTTCTAGACCCTAAAAATGCATAACTTATTAAACGCATTTTTTTACCTCTCTAATGAGCCATTACCTCACCATGAAAAACAGTATGTTAAGAATGCACCTGGATCCAGATTTCACATGGGAAAACTGGGGCATAACTATTTTGAAACACACACATTCAGAGGCTAGCACGATAACCTGGAGAGAAACAAAACAGGATTTTCCAGAGAATCTCACAACTAAAATTTCTTCCTCAGGTCCCTCCTGATACAAACATGAAAATAAAATTCAGAAATACATGACTTTGTCAATGTTATCTTGAGAGATGGCTTTGGACGAATCCAAATCACTACTTTAGAGTCTTTCTGCCTCCCATGTCAGGGCAGGCTATTTTGGTCCAGATAGTCTTGGTATCCTCTGGACAGATGAGAAGCCCTAATATTTAACTAGTAAAATCTCCTTGCCAGAAGAATGTGGCTACTGGGGAACGTGAAAGGTGATCTGTCATCTCTTAACTGCTTGCTTGGTGTTTCCAGGCATTTGCAACTGGCTGAGCTGGCCTGGCGAAGGGGCAGCTGCACTTTGCCTACAGCGGGATACTCAGGGTTGCTCCGCCCAAGGACCCAGTTGAGTCTAGTGTCTCTCCCTGGATCAAAAACCTGTCTCTCAGTGTAAAGAATTTTATCACAGGCAAAGCAGAGTACCACAGAAGACTTATCCCTGATTCTAGGGACAAACACCATGGCTGGGAGATACCCACTACCCACTGTGATTCCCTACCAGGCTCTTATCGCTGCTCCTCAGCAGCTGATTTACTGCAGGCTACTCAGGATGCTCTCCTGTCACCAGGCTTGCAAAACCAGAGGGTAGCTATTACCTGTTCCCTTTAGCCTCTGTGTCTCTAGTCCCAGTTAGGGCCGTCAACAAGTTTCCAAGGCTTACCTGGCTCCATCTGGAAGAAGAGAAAAAATAACATCGCCAGGAGAAAGTAATGAGTTTTCATAGCAGCGGCAGCCAGCTTCCCCGAGTGCAGAGAGTACTAGAGACTCCCTGGTGACTGAGCTGACAGATGTTTCCAGAAGCCTGAGTGAGCTTTTTTTTTTTTTTTTTTTTTTTTTATAGGAACACTGGTTGCATAACCTCATAAACGAGCCGAAGGGAGGCGTTGCAAACCACGAGGGCGTTCTAATGACACCTCGTGTTATTTGCCCTGAGAAGAGTCCAAGTTCTGTGGGCACATTACCTCTTCCCAACCTGAGCAGGAATTTTTTTTTGCAGCCAAGATAATGGGCATAGGCACCTCCTGCCAAGCCTGTTCTGATTCTGAGGTTGGGATTCTTAGGGACTCCTGGCAAAGCAACCCCTACTAGGATCCCTTAGGTTAGATGGGCTCAGAGAGCCTGTGAGAGGCCCAGCAACACAGATGACTCTCTAGCTCTGGGCTGCTGTGGTTGACTTATGTTTAGCTGTTCCTCTTTACACTGCTCAGGGTTTATCTTCTCCTGGCACGATGGTGAACTGGTTGCGGGGATGGAAGCAACAGTGGTGCTTTCTCATCCCTCTGTATTCAGACCTTCCTCCCCAAGGTTCTCTAACTAGCTAGTGCTTCCAATTGGGCACTTTTTCTGGGGGCTTTTTGACTTTGAATCTTCAGACAACATCTGAGCTAAGTTCAAGGAGGTGCAACTGTCTACCTGGTATATGGCCTTAGCTAGGTTCTAACTGTTCAGTTATTGTATCATTTTTAAATATCTTATTTTGTATAGAAATTCTAGTGCAAATAAATCCATGAGCAGATTTCCTACATTATTATGAAGGATCTTATTTATAAGCAGTAGTAAATGGCTCCTTCTAACACATAAGAGCAGAGTTCATTAAAGGGATACAGAGAAGCTCATAGAACCATTGTTGGGGAATACAGGGATGAGCTGTAGCTGAGCTTCCAGGAACAAAGTCCAGTCTGTAAACTACGGCCACCACCAGCAGAACAACTTTTTATACTAAGACATACAGTTTCTGGATACAAGCACATACCCAAGCACCCACAACCACACACAAACACCACAGAAGCATACATATACACACACACACACACACACACACACACACACACACACACACACAAGCATACGTATATAAGGAAATACATACAGCACATACACAGATGTACAATCACATACACATAGGTATGCATATGCACACAACAATCTATTTATCTCTCCATATATATGTATGGAGAGAAAGAGAGAGGGAGGGAGGGACAGAGACAGATATGGCAGAACAGAGGTACTAGAAGAGTACTAGAGATAAAGAGAGATTGCCAGTGGCAAAGGCAAAGAGAGACAGCTATGCATTCAGAGAAGGAAAAGCCATAGACAAAGGGAAAGAGAAATACACAGAGAGAAACACACAGAGAGTGAGAGTTAGAAAGATTTACATGGAGAGACTTCTTTCTCTCCTAACACCAACCCGGGCCTTTTCTCTCTGTAGCCATGCTCCAAGTCTTGGCACTTGCCTGTCTGCTAGAGCCTCAGTCATAAGGTTGACTACAAGAGATTCTGGGAAAGCAAGGCCATTGGGTGTTTATTCAACAGCTTGGAGGGTTGTTTGTATCTCCTGTCAGTTTTCTAAAATGGAGAATGATGCTTAAAGAATGTAAGATGCTGGATATCATATAAGAACTACCAAGCATGTGTTATATTGAAATCCAAGTCACATTCACATACACAGGCACATTTACTTGAGTCCTGTGTGAGGCAGGAAGCCTTCAGTGTCTTGGGGTATGGTGAGAGAAGCATTCCTTTGGAAGGCTTGCTCAGGGTATAGACACATAAAGATGATTTAAGATGCACCATGGTGGGTACTCTATTGGCATCATCTGGTTGGAAATAAAAGCCCCAGGAGGTCAAGAGTCCAAAGCTTTGCTTGCAGTTGTTCTGCAGGTAGGGTCACTGCTGTCTAGTATTCAGGAGTTCAGGAAATGCGAGGGTTGGAGAACAGAGTGTTACCATGGAGTAGAAAGGAAACCCAGCTTTTGCCTTCTTGTTCTTACTCACTGTGGGAATCCCAATCCCATCAGGAAGAAGTTGTCATAGAGACTCCACTTTTTCCTGTGATCATATCACATGTCTTTATGAGCTGCCTGTGTGACTTCAGAGAAGTGGATATAATATTGTATACCCATGTTATTCTGTGAAACAAGATAGTGATTTGTAAACAATACATCTCAAAATTCTATTGTTAGGTGTCACATAATCACAATTTAACTAGGAATTCAGGAACAAGCTGAATCCAAAGGATAATTCCAGTTTTCAGAAGTGAAGTTTTCTAGTGTGAACCCTGGAGACAATTTAAGGATACAGTGATAGAACCTCAGCTATCTCGTGATTAATTTTCTAGCTTTTTTCTCAGAAGGAACCTTTATTCCAGTGTGGTACCCTCTCTGTTTCCCCACATCGCTCAACAAAGAAGAATATGGTCTTTGCTTGCCTTCTCCATAAGACTGAACATCTATGCCTCCTCTGATGGCTATATGCAGAGACTGGGAGACTATACCAGCAATGTTTCCAGAGGATGCATACAGAACCTGATGCAGTATCTGCTTCAACAGAAAACACCACAGAAGCTTCAGATGAGGTAGGTTTCTAGCCCTCCTCCATTAGAGATCACAGAATCATGATTTCTGCTATCAGAAATCCCATCAGGGGAAGGTAACAAAAGGGATATGCAACATGAACTTCTCCTGAGGAATCCTCCCATTTGTTAAAATGCATCTAATTTGGAAGTATCTCTCACAGGCATATACCTATACACCATAAAGGATAGTCTCAGAACTGGTCTATTTTGCCCAGAATCAACATTTAGTGTCAGTTGGAACCATAAACCCACAGTATCTAAGCTGGAAGACATCAGATATTTCAGAAAGTTCTCGTTTCCTGTAGGGACCTAAAAGTCCAAGAACCAAGCAGGGCTTTCACCTTACCCTATCATGACCCAAACAGATGTGATACATGTATGTCATTTGCCAAACTTTATAGATGAATTTTTGTGAAAGAAAAGGTTTCTGGTCCCATTGCTCATGTACTCTCTCCTCGCTGTCTTCAGCTGGACCAGGAGCTCGGCCCGGTGCTTAGTTATGGATCCCTGCTTCCTCCTCTATCTATTGCTGGATGAAGTTTCTATAATGACAATTAGGGTGGTCATAGACTCACAGAGATGGCTGACCAGAGCTCACTGAATCAGAAACAACCAGTAAGGAACCCTCAGGGAAAGGAACTAAACCCTCTCAAGGTAGATGACTGTCAAATGGCCGGGGCAGTTTGTGAAACCTTTTGCAGTAGGATCAGACTATGCTCCTGGTGCATGAACTGACATCTTGGAGCCCATTTCCTACCAAGGAACATCTAACCTAGCCTTGATACTGGGAAAAGAATCACAAATCTACTTCAACTGTATATGCCAGACTAAACTGATCCACCTTGAGACTCCTTGTCCTCTTTGGGATGGATAGAGGGATGGGGTGGGGGGAGGCTGAGGGAGCACTGAGAGGGACTGGGAGGAGGTGAGGGAAGAGGACTGGTGGAATATATGGAAAAAAACCTTTTAAATAAATTACAAAATTGAAAAAAGAGAAAAGGTTTCTGATAATTAGGAAAGGAACGAGAAAATGAATCCAGTTTCAGAGAATCAGATGTTTTATGGATCAGAAAACAATTGCATAATAAAGAGACTGGTTCAATATCACATTGTGCACTGCAGGGGGGCTGTTGGAAGGTTTCCCTGAGCTTTCCAGGTAAACAGTTCACGAATCACCAGTTCTAGCCCTAGGACTGTGCCACTGCACATGATGTCCTTAAGGTATTTTTCACTCTTGACCTTGACCCAAATTTCTCAAGTTCACAAAATTTGAGCATACATATGCCTCTGCAGGGCTCTTGGCTTAATAAGATCTGCATTTGTTTCCCATCACTGAAACTATTTTAAGGTTATTGTTAAGGTATTCTTTAGGTATATGCCCATATTGTCTGTATCTATATTTATGATGGCCTCTTTAATGTTGAGGACTGAATACATTTCATCTGTCAGGCTTTCTGAGCCTTTGGAGTGTTTCTGGGTGTTGAAATTATTAAAAATAAAAATATTTGGAAACATTTTAGAAACTCAAAGAATGATTTCATTCGTTTTATTTGGAGTATAAGGGAGGGGGCTTCATTTGTTGATTAAATTTACAGAAATGAGAAGGTACCACAAGTCTGAAGCTGCTATAGTTGTTGAGCACAGGGAAAAGTACTGAGCTGAGGGAGAAGGGTGGGGGGTGTGGGTGAGGGGAAGTGGAGGAGGGGGAGGGAGAGAGAGGCAGTGGCCTGGTGAGAAGCCCAGGGTAAAGACTAGAAGGTTAACTCAGAGGCAGGGCTTAGACAGAACTGGCTAGACAGGATCTTAGGTAAGTCATGGGTCACCTGTCATTCTCAGGTTCAATTTCAGAACTTTTACAATATTTTAGAACCAGGGTTCAGGCCGGCAGCCCTTCCTGAAGCAGCTCTTGGACGAGAGTTACCAGCAGCCCCTGCCGTTTTGACACATTCCCTAAATGACTGTACCATTGCTTTGAAGTTTACACATTTTTATAGTGTATTTCTAAAAGGAAACACTTTTTCAACTTCAGCTTATTTAGAGTTAAAATGGATCTGACAATCTTCTAACTGCTCTGTTCCAAGCCTCTCCATTGTTCCCCTTCCCAGCCCCTACCGTTAATGAATGAAACACTTCATCTTGATTTGCATTGTATAACAATTTAGGAAGTAGACTGTGTCTTCATGGAAGATTCCACTGGGTGAGGCTTATATATTTTCCCTTGTTATTTAGTCATAATATCAAAAATGAGCATCTTATTTATGAATGCCTAGGCTGGATTTAAAAGATATGGAGAGAAATATGGTCCTAGATCCTGTCCTCAGGAACTCATAGGCTTCAGGTATCAGTTAAGGCAATTAAGTCATGCCAGGGATTAGGCCAAGTGTTGGCTTTCTATGGTGGGGGTGGGACAGTTTGCTCCTGTGGGGACTGAGCAGAGCACTGTGGAAGAAGTCTCATTTATAAAATGGTGAACAGAAGATCCCAGGATGTTAGGCACCCAAATGCCATGTATGTCTTCAGAGCTTGAAAAGACAAAGAAGCACATTGTAGACACAGCTTGATTCTGGGCTCCTGTACCAACAATGATACCTCAAGGGACTTGCTAACCTCCTTGAACATCTTTCTATGAAGAGTGAAAGGCTGCTGTGAGCAATAAAGGAATGCTGGACAAGATCTAGCTCAGTGTGACCTCCTGAGTGTTTGGGGAGGTGACTTTAAACCTAGGGTATGAATTATCTAGAGAATGAGGGATGCTGAGTGGCTATGCTGTCCAGGTTCCTCATAGATGGAGATGAGGCTTTAGTGAGAGTTATCTTCTGACCATTCCTGCAGCACCATGTAGATTTCACCCTCTTCTCTGAGCTCTGTCTCTGAGCTCTGTCTCTGAGCTCTGTCTCTGAGCTCCTCTAGCCAATGCTATACAACCATCTGAGGTTTTAAAGCCTGTAGAGAACAGACTTAAGTGGTTTAGTAGTGGGCAGGGCAGATGTGAACTCTCTTCTTAGCATAACACCAAAACATTAGCAAGGTTTAAAGTGCTAAATTCCATGGTGAAGGAACATTCACAGTATGGATGCAGGACAAGGGTTAACCTGACTTGGGTTAGAGGTAAGTTCCTTCAGGGTTTAAAAAAAATTAAGAAATTTTATTTTACATTATTTATTGTGTGTGTGTATGTGTGTGAACTTGTGATTGTGAGTGTGTGTTTGTGATTATATGCGCCACAGTGTACATGTGGAGGCAACCGGATATTAGAGGACACCTTCCCAGGAGTCTGTACCCTCCTTCTGCCATGTGGGTTCCTGGGATCAAACCCAAGTTCTCAAGTGTGTCATCAATGCTTCCTGTGCCAAGCGCTCTTTGCAGCAGCAGAGGGGGATGTTTAGAAGCCGGGATCTAAACAATGAGCAAACCTGTCCAGGCAAAGAAGTAAAGAGGCAGAGACAAGAAGAACAGAAGCCCTAGTGGCTGCTGTTCAGGGGCTGGTGGAGTGAAAACTGGCAGGCAAAGGATAGATGGAAAGAGATAACAGTGTGTTAGGAGGAGCCCCCATCATGCCCGGACACTTTATCAAAGGAAGACGTTCTTCCAGGGACAATAGGAAAACATTACAATGACTTCTGTTGTTTATATCTTTGAAGGTTGTGCATAATGTGAAAGCAACAGTTAGTCAATTGTGTTAGGTTGGTGGTACAGAGTTACTTCTGGGCAACCATCCTCACTAACTAGCCTCAGATCATCGTTGGTGCTGTTCCAAACCAAAACTTGGGACCCACAAAGTGCTCTCCATTTCCTTGTCCCAGTCCTCAAAACTACCTAACTCATTTTCTGTCTCTATGATTCTGACTACTGACCCCATGTAATGGAATCTGTACAACAACATCTGCACTGCCGGGGATGGGGTGGGGTGGGGGGGTGTAGTTCTTAGCAGAGAAGGTTGCTGCTATTCCTCAGACAAAGAGACACCCTTCTTCAAGTCAGATTCTTGGCAGGACCATTGTCAGAATTAATTCACAAAGCAACTCTGTGGGCTGGGTACTGTTAATCCAGTTTAATTCCCGATGACACTTCAGAGTCTGAGGACTTCCTCAGTGAGAAAGCAGGGCTTTGCACCAGGTAGCATTCAGCAGCCTGGGCAGGAATCATTCATTTGCAAACTGTCACAGTCACCATCTCTTTCTGGAAAATGAATGGATGCAGCTGGCTTGTATCTGGAAAGCACTCCAATGTGCTTTCCATTTTGGGAGTAAGTCACACTGCCCACCCCCAACCTGGGAGATGGGGGTGCACTCTAGGTTTAGCCAGGCTTCCACACTTCACCAGCCTCCATCTGTGACCCGCTCAGGTTTCCAAGCTCTTCCCTAGGTTTCCATTCCTGCTTTCTACCATTGTGGGACTTGTTCCCCAGCCCTGACACACTTTTTTCACCGCTGTGCTGAAAATCTGCCCACCTCAGACTTGCGATTCTTTCCTAAACCACCAATAATCTCCCATTTTGATTGTTGTATTTTGCACACATTTTGTAGGTCTTCTGTGTCTCTGCTTTAAATCATGGGCACCTGCCTCCTATATCACATTTGAAAATGTAGGCTAATGTTTAGAGTCTTACAGACTAAAACAAAAAGGATTGTAGGCACAATGCAACAGCTCAGGGGTTTCTTGCAGAGCCAGACATGTCCATCTTACTCTGCTCTTAGGCTTATTCATGTGGTCACTGAGTGAGTAGCTGACTATTGGTGTCTGTGCTAGGTCCTCTGTTACGTGCGATTTTACAACCTATAAAAGGTTGTACTGACTCCATCTTAGAGAAGACATCTGGAGTGCCAGGTAGCAACTATCTCTGCTGTGGCTCCCGATTTGGTGTGAGGTCACAGTGTATAAAACCTGCTGGACTCATGCTCTCCTATGATCTCTGTGAGGTTAGTACAGTAGACTCAGCTTCAACATTGTCCCACTAACTATGTAAGGAAACTGAGGCCTAGAAAGGTAATTGGACATTTTTGATGCCTGGCAGTTCCTGGGTCTACAAATGCCACTAATCTAAGTTTCTGGCCCTTAGATTGTTTACATAAATCTAGAAGGAAAAGGAACAAAAGCAGATAAGTGGAGCCATGACATCTGTCTGAAGGCAAACATGGCTTCATGTACTACAAGTGACACTCGAAAGAACAGGTCTTCTCAAGGAGCCCAAGTGAAAAGCAAATCTTGTTCCAAACTGCTGCAAAACTGTACCCTATAACTTTCACTAAAGATGCTCAGAATCAAAGCACATTTTAGTCTTTAGATTATCTAGTTTCTGGATGGTAGTAGAGTATCAGTCCAGCAGGAGAGCACAGGACAGGGGAGGTATTATCTTTTGCAGCCCACTGCCCCTTCTCCTAGCATACCTCAACCTAGCTCACAGCTGCTCCCCAGTAAAGCCTCACAACACTAGGCTAGGGGCTGGAATCCAGGGCCCTGGGGAGCTTGGCAAGGGATCTGACAGGTGCCTGTTCTACTCACTCAGATACCAAGCCAATCTTTCTAGTCAGGGCAGACTGCTAGCACTGTCTCTGCAAGCTGTGTGCTTCCAGATATGAAGGCCATTCTAAAGATGAACTGTTTGTCTTCAACAAGGACCCAGTCAGAAACTTCAACTTGCTACACCTCACTCTAGATCCCAGGCTGATCTTGAACCAGAACCTCCTACCTCAGTCTCCCAGTGCTGGGAAGACAGGAGTGTACAACCACAGCTTGATACAGTCTGTCAGTCATGTTCTCAAGTGTTTTGTTTGTACCGCATGATTCCTGAGACCCTACATATCTTCCTGCACTTGAATTTGGGATCCAGAATGGATGACCTCTTTTCAGGAGAGTGCCATCCTGACACCTTTTCCCGTTCTGACTTGGGTTACAGGATTAGGCAGTGCCACATGACAGGCTTCTTGGCTTCAGGAGAGGTCTTTAACTCCCTATGACTCCATCTGTCTGTGACTCAGTCCACTTGAGTGTTAAGTGTCCCAGCTGAGTCAGATCCTTATGGAGATTGCATATATTACAGAGTTACAACCATACTGGACACAGCAAGAGCTTATGGGTTCTTTCTTTCTGCATGTGCTTGACTTCATGTCCACATTAGACAGTAGCTTCATGTGAGTTCATGTGATATGTATCTAACCTGCTCATTGTGTGGACCACACTAGGCTTCCAGGGATGTTCTCTGACCTGAGGTCCATGGTCCTCCACTCTACACCAGAGCCCTGAGTACCCTAGCCTTGTGATCAGAAGATAACAGCATTAGAGCTGGTGTAGGTATCAGTTTCCAGAACATATCACTGGTTTCTTCTTCTCATTGAACAAATATTGTATTGAAATATTGCATAAAACTATGATATATAGAGTTTTTATCAATTGGGTGTGACTGTGGAGTTTTCTCAGATGAATATGTGTCCAAATAGGGGATGGCCAAATTTATAAAACTGATTTAGCATTAAAATTTTTGGAGTAATGCATGCGGTTGTGCTCATACAATAATTACAGGAATGAATCCCTACTGAGGAAATCCAGGCCTAAGTGGACTTTTCTGCTTTTTCTGTCAGCTCCAGAATAACCACCTGGAATCTTCTTCAGTATGAAAGCTCAGCTGACAGGTAAGGCTTATTTCTAACTATCTCTTATATTTCTTCTTCCTTCTCTCTACCCTGAAGATCCTGCCTAGCTATTGGTCATTTAGCTTTTTATTAAACCAATCCCAGTGAAATGTCTTCACACAGTGTAAAGGAATATTCCACAACACCTAGGTAGGTTTTGATTCCTTCACTGTACTTGAATACTCTCCTGGGAGAAGTGGGGCTGGGTGTTGATAGTTACTTTGACTGCTTTGCTGTCTCGAGCACCAGGCAGTTTACTCTGCATTTATATTTGGGGATGAGCACACTGACCTGGACTTTCTCCTTGTTTTGTCTTGTTTTTCTATGTTTTCAGTTTTCAGCTGAATCGGTGAACCACACTTACCTTTTGACCTGTACTGTGGAGAACTTTGGTTGATCAAGTCTTACCAAGCTCCCTTCTGACATCTGTGGCAGGGAACCTAGTGATCTCCCTACTACCTTCCCTGACTCCTAACCTAGACATTCACCCAGGATGGCTCAGGAAAGGCTGGGGTTTTCAAAGGGACTCTGGCTACAGGAGGGTTTGGAGAAAGAACCAGCAAAGTTAACAGGTAGAAGTGTTTCACAGAATATGATGCCGTGTTGAAAGGGCTTTCCCAGTCTGCTGCTCACACCTGAAAGATCATGATGTTATAATTACCATTTTCTATGCAAGAAAATCAGGTAAGACACTCTGAATTGTTAGGAGAACTTATTTTGGACACTTACCTTGGGAGAAATTTGACATGATTTCTTCTTGTTATTAGGTATTTGTGTGTGTGTGTGTGTATGTGTGTGTGTGTGTGTGTGTGTGTGTGTGTGAGAGAGAGAGAGAGAGAGAGAGAGAGAGAGAGAGAGAGGTATACATACATGTAGGTGGAGCTCATAGGTATATGTTAAATCTTTTTTCTCAATTATTAGCCATTATTTTTCTTTTAATGAGAAACTCTTTTTAAATTACATTTGTTAGCTCTCACTAACTCAGAAGCTCCTCAGTTGGGTAGACTAGTAGCAATGAGCTTCAGGATTCCCATCTCTGGGCCTCCAGTACTGGAATGACAGGGGTGACCAGCCATCTAGATTTTTACATGAGTGCTGGAGATATGAACTCAGTTCTCAGGCTTTTGAGCAAAGTACTTTACTGATGAAACCATCCACCCAGCCCCAAGTTTTGCATCTCTTTTGAAATTAAAGTGTCTTGACTTCAACCTTTCTCCATGCATCCTGAGGTTTTTATTGTCCGTTTATCTGATGTTTTAGAGTTTATGCTCCCAGAAAATGCTGGGTAGATTGGTTGCACCTTCAGTGTACCTAGAAATACTTCTGTCCCTTCACTTTCATTTTTCCAAAAAAGCAAAGATCATGCTTATTTGGACAGACTAGGCCTCTGTTGCCATTATCATTGAAAGGAATTGTGACTGGCCATTAATAGATACAACGGAGGATTATTGACTTACTGAGGAGACTACTTCAAAGCATTTTTCTCAAGAAGAGTTTGATGGTCAGTACCACTTACATTCTGGACCTTGTAATTACTTGATATGGAGGGTGCCTGCACATCATATGGCAGAGTAATAACCACCTTTCCTGTCCTCTAACCATCAGGTACCAGTAGCATCCTTCATCACAAAACCCAGCCAATGGGTGCCAGATATTCTGAGGTCAGGGCTGAGTGAGTCTCCTGAAAGAAGAAAGGTACCCGATGCTTCCAGGTCTTCAAGTCCTGGGCAAGTGTACTGGAAAGGAACTGTTGATAGAAAAAAGGCATCTCTACTGTGCTTCACAGCTGTGACTGTGCAGCATACCCAAACACTTGTCAGTCTGTGTTCATTCTTTGGTGGACCTTGTGGGAATGAGAGCCTTTGAATAAAAGCTGGGGACACAGAGTTGGACCACATCTCACATGGGAAAAGAAAAAAAGAAACTTTGTTCCTCCATATAGTGTGTTTCTCAGGGGCATCTACATCAGACTTGCCTGGGAAGCTTTGTCACATTCTCTTCTCAACAGGAAGATAAAAAAAAAAAAAAAAAAGCAGGCACTAATGATGTATCCAGTGCTTCTGATGACATGCAATGTTCTGTTTTAAAATTATTGATAGATGTATAATAGCTATGTTCTGATCTTAAGCATTTTTAAATATGTAGTTAGTTCTTTAACTCTGCATTAGACCACTACATCCAATCAAACTCATATATTTTTTCTTATGTAATTGAAACCCAGTACCACTAGAAGCTATTTCTTCATTTCCTTTCCCATCAGACCATGGTAGCCCCCATTCTAATTTTTACTAGGCAAATAAATATTTATTTATTTTACATCCCAGGTACAGGTTTCCCTCCCTCCCCTCCTCTCAGTCCCCATGACTCCCCTTCCCCTTCCCCCTCTCCAATCCATTCCTCATTCCTTTCTGTTTAGAAAAGGTCAGTTCTCTCCCAGATATCAACAAACCATGGTATATCAAGTTGCAGTAAGACTAAGTACCTCCCATGTATTGAGGCTGGGCAAGGTGACCCAGTATGAAGAATAGAGTCTAGTTTTAAAAAAAAGTCAGTAAAAGAGTTGGAGACAGCCACTGTTCCTATTGGCCTCCATTCTATTTTCAATATCTATGAATATGACCAGCATATACCTCATATAGATGTATTCATCAGCCTCTGTTCTTTACTGACTGGACAATTTCATTTAGCACCATGCCTTCAAGTTTTGTCCATAATGTTACATATAACAGGAATTTCTTCCTTTTGGGGGCTCAGGATTATTCTATTGTACATGTAGATCCAATTTTGCATATCTCTGTATTAAATTGGTATTCAGATTGTTCCTACTTTTTGGCTATTGTGAACCATTTTGCCAGCATGACTATATGAATATCTGTTTGTTTCCCTGATATCAATTTTTTTGGGAGGTATATACTCAGAATTGGAATTGCTGAACTATGAGGTAAGTTTATTTTTCTGACTATAAGTTTAATTTTTCTGAAGAACTGTATAGTTTCTGTACTATTTCATGTGTTCACCAAGAATACACAAGAATTCTAATTTCTTCACATCCTTGTTAACTATATAATTTTACACACAACTCATTTCATCTCAATGGCCAAGCAACCCAAGTTATATTGCCAATCTATAGGAGTAGCCCAAGCCTTCAGAGCCGTCTGAGAAAGAGCAGCTAGTCTTTAGACTTAGACTTTTAAGGCCTCCAAAGCATCTACCACATCAACCTCCAATAGAATCTAATTTGGATGCAAGTGCTATATAATTTATGGCTATCTAATCTATGTATCTCATTTAATTGTGTGTCTCAGACATGGGATAGGAGCAGTTTCTTGACCAGCCATAGACAAGAAGTGCACACAATGATAAAGATGAGTTTCACAGTTTTGAGTGGAGAAGATCCTATAATTAGTATAAACAGCCCTGGAGAAGAGGATTCTCCCAGAGAGAGAAAATATCCCTCATTTCAGCAGGAAGATTTTTTTTTTTTTCAGGAGAGTGAGTGATGCCTGCCTATGACATTTTGTTCCCACTGCAGAAACACAGAAACACAGGCATTCCTTAAGGAGTGCTTATGGACTGGGGAGGAGAACAGAGCCTGCCAGCTAGGGGAGCCTTTCTTCTCAACTCACTGATTCAAAGGTGATTACTTGTCTGTCTCTTGGTATTGCAGGTGAGAAGTTATGAGACTGCCACCAAAATGTGCAGAGTGGTGGCCTGACCCACTCAATGAATTCTGCTGGAAAAGAATCTAGCACAGTGCTTAGGCTAATCTAAGAGCTCAATTAGTTTGCTCTCTACAAAGTTGCTACCAGAGAACAGCCATACAGAAAATGTACTTTCAGTGCATTTTATCTAATTTCTTGCCAAAAGAAATGCTTTCTTAAATTGACAAGTGAAAATGGTACTTGTTTATGGTGCCTGACAGAGGGCCTGGGCCAAACCAGATTCCTGCAGAATTACAGATGACCTTGCTGGGCCACCCCAGATAGGAATGTTTATAGAGACAAGTTATCTCCCAACATAATCAGTCTTGCTTTTCAGCCTAGAAAGGAATGTTTATGGAGACAGTTTATCTCCCAAGATAATCTGTCTTGCTTGAAACAGATAATTCCAGAAAAGAGAGACTGACTACAGAATTACACATAGCCCTTGTGGCAGCAACAGTTTCCCCATTCTCAGACTTCTCACTCCACCCTGATATGGGTCAGAGGCAGCTTTTTCCCTTGATAGATCTCTCAACTTCCTTCAAGAAAGAGGCTGTGCCCCATCTGTGGAAAGTCAGACTCTTATTTCTCTTCTGTCTTCCATCTCTACACTGCCTTGCTGTGGTTCAGAGTAAGCACGTGTTAAAGAGCAGCCACCTCAACCTAATGTCCCCATCGACTCAGATCCTCCCTCTTTCTGTCATAAAACACTTAAAAATCACTATTTTCTTTTTAAGAATTAAAAAAATAATTATTTCCCTCCTTCCCTAGAGAAGACTGCTTTCCTCACTCAGCATTCTCTAGTTGCCTGTAGATTTGGTCTAGGGCTAAGGCCCTCTGAATTATCTCCCTGTCATGTTAGCTTGTCTATCTGTGCTGTCTTTGTGCAGGACAGGTCTCATTTGGGCAGCCATGGTAATGAGACACAGTTTTACAGCAAACTCCTTATTCTTCTGGCTCTTACAATCCTCCTTCCCCCTCTTCCATTATGATCTCCGAGCCTTCGGTTCAGGAGATGGGTTGTGTAGATGGATCAGTTGTGCTGGACACGATACAGTCACATATTCTCTGCATTTTGATCAATGATGATTTTCTGTAATGGTCTCTATCTGTTGCACACACATGCAAAAATGGTTCTTTGTTGAGAGGTGAGAGCTATAACCATTCCCAAATTTCTACATAAAGTTAGAATAGGACCCCCCACACACACACCCACCTAGTGAAAAAGTTGCCTTCCATGGACCATCTATCAATGTCTGGAGGTTTTTTGAAGTACCATCTGGTAAGATGGTGCCAATGGCACCTGATAGCCTGAGGTCAGGGGTGCTGTGAAGCATCCCACAAGACACAGGACAACTTCCCGACAAAGGATTATCTGATCTGAAATGTCACTGGAGCTGAGGTTTGGGAAGCTCAGCTGAGATGATAGGGTGTCTCTTTTGGCATGCTATAAGGTATTATCCTATTTCAATGGGTGTGACAGCCACATCATCTGCCACCTGTGTCATGACAAGCCTGGATTCTAGAAAAGTATATTCCAGTATGTCTTGGTTGGAAACAATGGAGTCCGAGATATCTTATCAAAGAGAATTAATAATGTAGCCAGCTGTGCATAGCTTGTAGTCTTATTACCCAGTCGACAAACAATTATGGGACCTGAGCTTGAGGATTTCCAAGATGAGAAGCTTTGGTTCCTGCCCACAAACAGCTGAAACCCACAAGTGCCTGAAAATAAAAACAGAAGTCTGCCCACCACACAGTGAGATAAGAACAGGCTGAAGGTCGTTGCACACGATTGTTTTCTTTCTTTGGAGAATAACAGCCTCCAATAATAATAAAAAATAGATGGCAACGCTTATGCATTCAAATGTCCTACTTACTAAGGAACTATACAAACTTAACAATGGGCATTTGAAGGCTATATTGTGCATGTTTTTAAACAGCCAAAGCGACTAGATGTTGAAAATCAAAAATTTTAATGTTTCTGTTCCATTCTATCTAATTACTTCTGTGTCTATCTGTTCAGAAATATCCATTCATCACTCTTTCGTGCTGTCATATAGTTCCTCTGCCTTGCTGAGTGAGGTTCCCAATGGGGGCAATGTCAGGTCCAAAGGAAACCCCATTTCCCCACATTCTGGCTGTTAGACAAGACCCAGCAATCTTCAGGAACATGTGCAGTCAGTTCCCCTCTATCAAAGTGGTCAGTTACCTTATCCTGGCAGAAGGGACAAATGGCTATCTGTGGTGCCTATTATACTGAAGCCCATGCTGACCACCAGGCTCATTCAGTATCCCAAGTATCTGTTACACATTTCTGAGTCCATGCTCATGCTAGCCTCAATGCTCTTCTCTTTTCTTCCCTTGCTCTACACTTCTCCAGCTCATGAGCTTCTCCCGCCCACAGCTACTTATTCTCCTTATAACCCTGCATTTGGGCTCTTCTTCCTTTTGCACATTGTTTTTGTCTTTCTCTCTTTGTCTCTTGCCTTCTCTCCCTCTGCTCCCCCACATTCATTCTCTCCCTCCCTCCCTCTCTCCCTCCCTGCCTCCCTCCCTCCCTCCTCCTGTTGGTCTTCTGGCTAGTTGGCTGACTCTGTTTAGTCTAATACTTGCTCTGTCTGCTCTGGACTCTTCCAGATACCTCTGTCTGTTCTCTCCCTTATCTATAGTAAAAAAAAAAAAAAAAAAAAAAAAAAAAATCTTAACCATACCATAGGGTGGTCACATTGTCAGTTTATATAGGGTGTACTTGAGGAATTTGAAAAGACTTAGCAAAAGGAGATAAAGTTCCTCAACCCTCTTGTGAGCTTGGTGTCTTAGCATACAGAACTTCAGGCCTGGGCTGTGCAGGGTACTTTACTGCACCAATCTAGGAACTGACTGGAGGTCTGCCCTCCTCTGACTCCTTTTCAGAATAAGCTCACTTTCTCTGAGGCAGTCTTATTATATCTCCCCAGGGCTTTTATTAGTACATATTTAAAATATATATTTGCTTCTCTCTGTGAAGGAGTGGGTTCTCACACATGATCACCACCCTATGTACATAGTCTCACACATGGTACAATGTATGAGAGTATGTGCGTAGGGTGGTGTTCATGTGAAGTTCAGAGAAAAACTCTAAGGAGTAGACTCTTTCCTAACACCATATGGGATCTAGGAATTGAATCCAGGTTATCAAGTGCTTCTACCTGCTGCCCTCTGAGCCATATTTCTGCCTTCCCTTTCACTATTTTATTGGAAGATATTAAGCAAATGGGAACCCAAATTAATGCAAACCAAAAACCTATACATGTATGTATACTTTTCTCTCTCTGTCTCCTCATTCTCTCTCTCTCTCTCTCTCTCTCTCTCTCTCTCTCTCACTCTCTCACTCTGTGTAAAAATGTAGTGTCAAGTAGAAAAAGGGTAGGTGTGAAGGTTAAGCAGGAAAAGCATAGAAATCAGTCTGAAATAGTGGTACTCCAAAAGGATGAATCTAAAAAAGATATTTAAACAGTCAATTTAGCAGTGAGGAGGGGTCTTGTATAGGAATAACCAGGGTTAGAGGTCAGCTGCCAACAATCATAAATACAGAAATATACACATACATGTACAGACACACATATGAACACATGTGCACATATATATCTACAGTGTCTACATGGGAGGGATATTTGGGTTCACAGGCATTTACACACACACACACACACACACACACACACACACACACACACTGAGGCTGGTATTTCCTCTAAAGCTTTATCTTTCAGGCATTTCTGCTGCCTACCAGTCACCTCTAGCCAATGGTCCATAATGAGCAGCTTAGGACAGTGTCTACGCTGGTCATCCCTCCTCAGGTGGTTGAAGAAAAAAAACTTTGCTTCCATGTGTTTCAGATTCCTCCTAGATAGATGATAGTGACATCATCTGGTGTGTTATGGTACAGATGTGAGAAGCTAAGCCAGCTGTGTCTGTAGTCCACTTTCCTTTGTCCAGGCCAATGTCTATGGCACTTCAGAAAGCCCAGCTTTCAGAGCTAGTCCAGTGAATTACAGACACTGTCTGTATAGTTATCAAATATGTACCTTCAGGTGTATAATTAGCGCTCTGGCCAAGTTTTCTTACCTGCTGCATCTGAGACCAGTGTCTTGGCTCTGGAACGTGAAGACAAAACTTTTTCTATTGCTTGGGTCAGGTGGCTTGTTCTGTAATGTTTACTAGCACCTTTTAGGAGTTAAATTCTCTTTGAAGATTCAGAATTCATATAGTTCTAGGCATACACCAGGCAGAATTCTCAACTTCCTTCTTCTGATTGTTCTGTTTGAATAGCTGTCATGCAAATTAACTCTGAAGCTGGGACTCTGTCTCCCAGAGACTTGGAAACTTGTCTCTCTGTGCCTGGGATGAAGACACTACAAAGTGTAACATAGGTGGAACTCATATGTTACACTCTGAAGTGTAACCTATGTAGAAGTCATCTTCTTTTGCATGAACTCTAGTTAAAATATAATGAAAACCCAGAGCCAGATATTGGGGAAAAGTTGGACTGTCTAAGAGAAGAAACAGACCAGTCAATTCTCACCCAGTCAACTTTTCAGGCTTAACAGGGTATATGTTATATATCTTTAAGAGTCTTCAGCCTGACTAATCACTTCTCAGATTGAATGAATCTCTGCCTTCTCCTGCCTTAAATATCTTTCTTTCTCACCCAGCTGTTTCACTTCCTCATTCAACTCTGTATCATAATCCTGGAGTTAAGATTAAAGGTGTGAGCTACTATTGAGTGGTTGTTAGGTCTTGAACTCACAAAAATCCAAAAAGATCTCTGTCCTGAGTGATGAGATTAAAGGTATGGGTCACCACTCTCTAACCTTCATGGCTGGACTGTGGATGATTCTGTTCACTGATATTCCAGGCTGATTTTATTAAATATATAATATATCACCACAATTTCATCACCTTCATCTCACTGAGGAGGCCTAGGAGGAAGGTAGGATCTTCACTCAGTTCATTTCTTTATGTATCCCTCCATGATTTACTGAGCAAATATGCTTTGGATATATGAACTTAAAAATAAAAATATAACACTGTGGTTACAATTTCAGAAGTTCAGTTGCCAGAAACAATACAAAAAAAGAAAAGAAAAAAAAAAGGAAAAAAGAAAAAAGCCCAATCATGAAAGAACATGTTATTCTACCAATTTTCGTAAGGTATTACATAACTAGCTGAGTCAGAAATGCTACTTCCTCATTTAATGTCAGTCTCTGGCCCCAACTTGGGGAACATAACAAGCAAGTCAGAAATATCCCTGGTGCTGATGGAGTTCAGAATCACAGGGGAAGATTTACAAAAGTCCATGGCAACATTTTAGAGCAAAAACATGTTCTTTGCCATGTTTTTCATGAGGCCAAGAACAAATAAAGGCTGTTGACAGGGAAGTCATGGTTGAGGTAAGTTGATCTCCCCTGAGGGTCTACAAGGATAATAGCTAAGCACCAGAGAGAGAGAGAGAGAGAGAGAGAGAGAGAGAGAGAGAGAGAGAGAGAGAGAGAGAGCTGCTCATCACATATTTTTTTGATATGGAATTGGGAGACAAGAAGCATTCATGTGACTGTACAAAATTTTGACGGTTCCTGCTCAAAGACATCCTACCTTTGCAGATGGACCTAAAAGGCCCACAATGGGTTTACCCTGCTCTTAGCTCAGCTGATGAAGGGGCTAGTGGCAACCTTCACTGAGCTTCATAAGGAGGAGACAATGACAGCCAAAGACATAGTCTTTCTTCAAACTTTGAAGAAAGTGTTCATAGAGGTGCATGAATATTGATCCTATAAAAACCTGGCTGACAACATCTGGCTTTCCCCAACATCCGGGGCAAAACAGAAAGAGAGTGCTCTGATTCAAGTTAACTTAGAAGCAGACCACACAGGTAGCACTAAAGGGGACTGAGACCTACAATATAGGAGCCACTTCAAACCATTTATTTTATAAAGACAATGAGTTACTGACAGGCGTACTGAGAAGGATTGATCCAATGTTTTGTTTTAATAAATGTGCGGGAAATAGGTTAGGGAAAGGGCAGGAAAGATGAGGGACACATTGCACAGCTGCTGGGTGCGGTTATACAGCTTCTTTGTTCACTGTTTTATTCCCAGAACCAAAATGACATGCTCCATGAAGGGTTAAGGGGTTAATATTTCCTACCTTTGGAAAAACTGAGATGCAGGTCCATGCTCGTGAGGCATCGAATGGCTGAACAGTGTCCTCACTTGGAGTTCACTTTCTATGGCTGAAGATGCAGTCTTGTCTTATACTTAACTAAGACAAACTGGAGAACTAGGCATGGCAGGGCTCTGGGGTGAAGAGAGAGTCAACTCAGTACACTCCCTAACCAGCTTGTCTGGACCTGCTGGCTGCTATTAAATTATTACCCGGAAAGGTGATTTCATGCATGTGTTTTCTGTTTGGGGTGCTAGGGAGGGAGAAAGTGTGTTTGAGAAGTGTGCTTTATTCTTTATTTAGTTCTGGGGGTCTTTGAAATCCAGAGCAGATTAACCCAAACAAAGCTGCTTTTCATGGTAAACAGGCCTTAGAAACAGGTGGGGTGAGTTCCAAGCCTCAGTCCTGCTTTCAAGATGAAAACACAATTTACCTACTTATTGAATGAGTCAGGGCTTTAAAAAAATTATCTTTAAAGCAAAATACTCCCAGAGCCTGCATTGTTAAATTGTCCTGAGGAATGGATCAATAATGTGCCAACTGAAACCTGGAACGCCTAAGCATGACCTAAGTGTTAGTGATCATTACATCCATCATTATTGAGTTAGAGGATAGAATGGCAGTCAGACTTCTCGGGGCAAAGACACCCCAACAGAAACTATGTTTACAGGATGAGCCACACATCCAGGTAGTCTGTTCTCCTCTATCCATTGTACTTCAGTTCTACATGTCTGAACCACTATCAACCATATCCAGACCAGATGAAGGTGAGTGGGCATCCCCTAGACCCAGAGGTAGATGAAACTTAGATTTTCTCCCCAGGGAAAGGGCAAGCATGACCTTTGTCAAAAGGAAGATAATTAGTGATACAAGATTCAGAAGTCAGCTGGTTACTCAGCAGCCTGTTTCCTATTTTTTAGCACCAAGCATGCTTCCTTTGCAACACAGTTTCCGTATTTTCTGTGTAATTAGTTCTCCTGGGCGCATGTGATTGACAATGGAACATTTCATCTACTATAAGCATCATTACAAGGAATGTATTCTTTAGGATCTGTGCCTTCATCTTTGCCTACTGTCTAAGTGACATCAGGGGAACATGGAAGTGCTTACTGCTCAGGAGGAAGAAACCTGGATTCTGCACTGGAATACAACATAACCAAGAAGAAAATTCATTGTCCGCAGACACACGGTTGCCAGGGAGCTTTGTAGTTTCTTTTCTGTTGTGGAAATTTTAATATATCTGCAGGTAAAATCTTTTCTCTCATGTCCCCTTCTGAGGGATCACAAAACTAGGCAGCACAAGGACTCTAGGTGCCTAGGACAAATCAATAAAGTAAGAAATAATTAGTACTAGGATCACTAATCTTTATTTTCTAAGTGAGATGTTGTAGGAAATAGCAATTAGGGGAAATTCAGAGAGAAGTTTCCACTACTGAAGTGGAGCTTAGCTCACCAAGTCTTTGCAGAGGGAGAGGACTTAGTTGCAGGGCGCCTCCAGAATCAAAGGCAATATAGACCAAGGAGAAGCTACACTGTGTGCTATGAATTCTGGGAGAGTTCCTTTTCTTTTGCTAGAACATCAGCATTGCCCACAGGATGAACTTCATCAATTTTCTTCCCTTCAGATGCTCTCAAAGACAGTCTGCGGATAGCGCTTTTCTCAATCTCTCTAGGTTCTTGAGGGGATCTTGAGGGATGCTGTTTGGGGCTGGATTGTCTTCCCTTCTCTTCAAAAGTTGAAACCCTCACTCCCAAAGTAATGGAATTAGAGATGGGCCTATTGGGAGGTAGATTCCAATTTCAAGCCAAGAGGTAGCCCTTTTGGAGGGAATCAACCTGGAAAATTTCTTGGATCTTAAAATTCCCAGCCTTCAGAACTGTGAGGAATAAGTCTTGTTAAGGCACTTACTATATGGTGTGTTTGGTTACAGCTGCCCAAGCTGTTACAAACCCAAATTGCAGGAGAAAGTGGGGTATCATGTGGGGTATCATGTGGGGTATGTGGGGTTCATGTGGGGTATCACAGCAGAGCCTGTTCAGTGACAGGACACTCAAGGGTCTTCTGTGGAAGCAATGATGTCCCTCTCCCTTGTTGGGATGTGGGCCAAAGGTGTCTTGTGAACTCTTCGCCTCTGGTTCAAATAAGGTGTGAGTTCATTATGACTAACTGCAGAGCTGTTGAATTCCCATCATGAGTCACACATGACACAAGCTGTTGATGGGTCACAGGTGGTATTGAGGTTAGTTTGTCAAACAGCATTTAGAATGTAAGAACTTATTTTTGAAAAAAAAAACTAGCTTATAATTTTAATGATTATATCAAATATCTCCATTGCACTGAATAATTTAACACTAAGTCAGTGACGTAAAATTTATATATTTATTTTTAGCCTAATATAAAGATAATAAAATAACACTACTGAGTGATTTGTCAAGGGACTTCAGAATTTGCTGAGCAGTGCATGAGAATGGGTTAGTTGCTGTTGAGGAAGGAAGCAGACAGAATGCTAATTCTCTAATTAAGGTGCATAGAGGTGTTTGGTCACATAATCCCTGTGATTCCTGAAACACACATAAAATGGAAGGAGAAAACTGACTCCACAAAGTTGTCCTTTGACCACCATGTGATCCTCCCATCCAACATTAATAATAAATAAAAGTTAAAAAAAAATAAAAAAATATAGGACAGCTACTTGCACAGATATTGCTTTGTCTTTCTCTTTGTTATATTTTTATCATACTTATTGAGTTAAAATCTTATGTTTCTTGAATAGAACAATAAAATAAGACTATTCGTATGCACTTAAATAAAATGTATAGCTTAGCAAATAAAGGGGGGGGGGAGAAATAAGTACACACTTTGCCAGGAAGTGGTGAGCAGCACTGCTCACAGAATACAGATGTAGAGCAGAGGTGGGCAGCAGATGGGGCTTGCCAGCCATAAGGAGTAGTGGGTACTCCCAAGGCTAACTTGAAATTGGAATCCCACTGTTTTCTCTAAAAGTATCTAGTCTTCAGTGAAGTCTGTGGTATTTGAATAAAATACTTGTATAGTATATAGAAAGGCCATTTTAAGAGACAGCCATAGACACACACACACACACACACACACACACACACACACACACACACACTCACACACACCAAAAACACTGAGGTATTTGCTGTCCCCTCCTGGTAGAACAGAGCATGGCCTCTAAGATTTCCTTCTTTCTTATTCAAAAGTCACCCCTGTTCCTTTTCATTAACACAAACCCTTATACCTCCCTCTAATGCCAGGTACTCTTTGGGGTTCCTGCCTGGGAATCATTGAATTTGATACATAATTTGATCAGGTAAAATTTGGCCCAACTTTTCTTGAAGCTTGTGTACATTCTCCCACCTACATCCATTTGACATCTATAATACTTCACTATGCTTAAATAAACATTACCTTTAACATTGCAGTTCACCTAGAGTGGTGCTCACATTCCTCCCCATGACTCGTTCTTTTGTTCCATGCTGAAGACCATGGGGGCTTGCATTTTCTCATTATTTTCAATTGGTTATACAATTAATCAAGAAAGTGACTTAGGCTTCTGGGGAAAGGTTTTCCATTTCAGTTTTTCATCCTTCCCTGCCCTCCCATTGCTCAATTCTTATTTCTTGTACTTATTTAATTTTTCAATAAGAATAATGATGATGCAACACTGAGCATGGTAGACTCATTTTCCATGTAAGTTTCTTCCATCATTCTAATTATTTCCTCCTTCAATCTCAGATGGGATGTGAGTGCCAAGTAAAGAGAAGTGTATTCATTCTACATGGGAAAATTCAAATAATGAAGGTTATCTTGGGATGAAGGCAAGGGTGACCATTCAGTCACTGGCCAGTCAAAGCTTAAGAGACATTTTGACACTCATTGCTCTATTCTATGGCTCTTTAGAAGTTATATCTGGGGCTCTCTCCCAAGTCACTTTACAATTCCTATAATTCACTGCCTCCCAAGAATCTCCCATCTCTTTGCTCCCAACTATAGCCCACCTTCTTGATACCAAGGGTTTCAGGAACTTTGGGTTTTATAATGTACACTTCAGCTTTTGTCCGTTCTTTGGCCCATCTTGTCTCTATAGAAGTCTGAAGTGAAACACAGGCCTGCGTCATCCGTGTTGTTAGTATCAAACCTCATCCATGACTTGATTAAATTTCTGGGGAAAAAGTGGATGTGAGAAGTTTGGAAAACCTCCTGCACTGTCTCATAGGATGGACCACTCAGAAGGTCAAGAGCTCTAGAGAGTCAGACAGCCCTGTGGGTGAGCCCCACCACTAATTCCTCATGTTATTTGCTTAGGCTAGAAGTATATCAATTAGTGTTCTCCAGAGAAACAAAACCAGTTCCTTTATTGGGGAAATTAGGCCATGAATTTGTGGGAATATGAAAAGTGTAAGGTTTGCAGGGGGAAACTGGCAGGCTAGAGACCCAGGAAAGAGATGCATAACTGAGACAAAGAACTTTGGCTGAAAGGCACACATTCTTCACCTGGGCCTGCAGTTGCTTGCTGGGGAGCTAAAATCAAGATAAAAATGGACATCTCAGCCTTCCTTGCATATCTGTTTCTTACTTTGAGCCAGATTCCTACTCAACTCAGTATATAGGCATGTTTATCATTTAAGGTATATTCACCCAAAGTGGGTATTCTTCCTTATTTACACTGCATCAAGAGTAAATAAAAGATTTTACTCTCAGGTTTTACAACCAGCCCTTCAAAGAACATGGAAGTTTCTACTCATTGCTATAAACCAACCTCAGCTTGAGCTTGAGAAACAACAGGTCTTTCTTACAGTCAGATCTCCTCATGTTGAAGCTTCTCCTCATCTGATACAAGAATATTACCCCATAGGCAATGACTGTGTCAATGACTTCTCTAGAGCTTTCCAGAACCTTCTAGATTGAGGATGGAGACAGTGATCAAATGGGCCACAATCTAAAACTAACATTATGCACAACTGTTACTTTCAGTTCCAACTCTTCCTCTGTGCAAGACCAAAGTTAGTGTGAGCAACCTAAAGACAAGATGGGTAATCCTAGTCCTCCGTGTCTTTTTCATACTGACATACTGATTAAATCCCTTCTCCCTCGCATCATTACTTCTGATTTTGAGCCCAGGGGAAATAGGCTAGATCTACCTAATTTGTTTGAAGTCCAAAAAGAATCCAAGCCCCTTTGGTTTGGAATTTCAGGGAGCATATGCAATTCAAATTGAAAAGCTGTCTACTGAGAGAATCCACTCCCACTCCAGAGGGCCTTTGTGCTGTGTGGGCTTTGAACTTTTGAAAATGACTAATCCACATTGTAGAGGAAAATCTGCTTTGCTTAGATTTCATCAATTAAACATTAACCAAATTTAACAAAACTTACTCCTAGAACAGTGTTTAGCCAAATATCTGGGCACTGCGGTACCCACCTATAATTAGCTATCATGAGATGTTTTGGATGTGGAGATTTTATATTTCTGACTCCCCTTGAGCCAGCCAAAGAAACCCACCCTGGCCCTGAAACCAAATCCAACTTTGTCCCTGACCAGCTGAATACAAAATCAACAAATCCTGGAGCAAGAAAACCAACCAAACTCTGGGCATGTAATCTATCAAATCTGCGCTTGTTCAAACTCAAGGGGATCAAAATCTGAGCAATCCCCACCTTGAAAATCTTCTCCCTGGAAATATGTCATCTCTAAGAAGCCCTATATAAACCTCTCTGCCTGTTCATTTGGCAACTGTCCTCCCCAGCAGAGGCAGCCACTCTCCTGGGTTCCTCTTTCCAAAAAATTCTCTTAATAGCATTTTGAATGAAGATATTCTTTCGTTGGCTCTAAGTTGGAAAACTCCCTTGGGGTCAAAGCAGAAATAATAACTTTTTTCGTGGAGTCAGAGTAGATTGCTACACTTATGCAGGAGTTTCTCCTTAGTGGAATGAAGCAGAAAGAAGTAACATTTTAGACCAGAGAGAAGAAATGCATAGTTCTGTTGGGAAACACTTTTGGGGGTTTGTGGAGCAAAGCTCAGCTGTAAGGCTCTCTTTGGAGAGGAGCAGGATTGAGACATCCTTCGGGGAGACCATTCCCCATAGGACCCCAGCTTTAGGTATAGCCTGACTTCCTGACAAGTCCAGCTACTTTTCTCTCTGGAGCGGTAACACTTGCAGCTAGGTCATGTGATCACCTGTCTCTTGTTGTGTTTTGAGGAGCCTTCCTGTCGGTTCCAGGATAGCTACACTAGTTTGTGACCTACCTGCACAGCGTAAGTGTGGTGGGAATATTCTCTGTATGCTGAAAATAAAGAAACTGGTTTGGCCTATGTGGAGCACTGTAGAAATGGATGGAGAATTAGAGGAGTGTGAAGTTAGCCAGTGGCCATCTGACCCCGAAGAAGAGATACGTGAGGAATCCAGGTGAGCCATGGACTGGGACACATGGCAGGTAGATTACTAGAAATGGGTTGAATTAAGATAAAAGAGCTAGCTAGCAATGTGCTTGAGACATGGGTCAAACAGTATGAAATTAATATAAGCATTTGATTAATTTCTTCAGGGGGAAATAGCCACTGAGGGCCAGGTCTGAACTTCTGGCCTAAATGGACCCTGGAAAAGTTCTACAACACATAAGATTCCCTCTTGCTGCATCACCAGAAGCTCTTGTTTAGATGGTGACAGTCACTATGCCTGGGATAAAGTGGACTCAGTGCAATTTAGGCTCCTGTTTTCTGGGTGGCTAAGGATGCTGAACTGTTTTTTTCCACATATCTGTTGGCTCCTTTCACTTCTTTTGAATCAATTTTGATGACTTTTGGGTGTTTGGTTTTAAGCATTCCCCTTCCTCTTTGTGTCATCCTTGACCACATACAACACAATATAACTAGCATCAGATGAAACCCTAGCCTGAAGCTGTGACCTAAAACCCCTGATCTACCACAGAGTGTGAGATATTTTAGCCATTTTCCTAAAGTGGTTCAATTTCTAGCTTCCCTTAGTATGTAGTGAGAATTCGTAGACTATTCCAAAATTAATAGGTTACATCACAGATCAGTCATTATGGCCACTGGCAGATGTTCATACATATAGAAACAGGGAGGCTTATTGTGACTTATATCAAAATCTTTGAAGCAATCACAGATGTTGAGCATATAGATTGATAGGTGGTGTAAGTGGGGTTGCTGAAAGTTTTCATAAGGAATCTATAGCTGCAAAGTCTGGTTGACTGATAAAAATTTCAGTGATGTGGGAAAGTTTGAACATTGCAAGTTCAGGGCCAAATAATTCTAATAACAATTTACTGCCCACCTGTGCATGTTACCTAACATCTTTGTGAATATTACATAAACTCTTTGGGAGGTATGATCCTCAGCTGCCATCAACTTCAAATATAAACGTGTTGTTACATAACACCTGTGGCCTATAACAGGGGTTTCCTCACTTTAACTCAGCCACCTGGTATAGCCACTGATGTATTAGAAAAGTGTGTTGATTTATGACCATTTATTCTGTCGCTATGAAAACTTCACAAAATTGCTATGCCATTGGAATATGTTTTGAAGAGGATCTAGAAATTGGGAGTCTGTTCTCTGTTCCATCACTCATACTTGGCTCCAGAATAAATCATCTTTTTATTATTTTTTTGAGGAAAGAGTTATGACTTTTTATGACTTTTCATTGTTATGCATTAACAATGAAAATCTGAGATCTGTGGATCATCAAAGAGGATGAATGGGGTGGTGTATCTTATCTGGTTTTTCACTCTCTTCCTTCCCATATACTTGTGTGCATAGAAATGGAAACCCTATTCTAAAGGCTGAGAACTTTCACATCCTGCTCTCAGCACAAAGAATAAGCACATGTCCTAGGCTGTCAGCCACCAGTTTTGTGAATTCTTTTGACAAGTATGAACACTTAGGATAACATTTAGTTATTAGTGTCACTGCTCTAGAGGCAATGAAACCCGATTGGGGGGTGGAGCCAATGAAGGCATAGCCAACTTTATTTAGATCCCCAGACAATTTATTCTCTAGGGGTTAAAAAAGACCTCATGGGTAATGTTCTCATGATTTCAAGCTATATACAATCACAAGGCAAGCTGCCTGTGGTAATAATGTGTTTCTTCATAGAATCATATGAAGGATAAACATTTAAATGAAAAACTGAAGCAATAAGTTAAAGGAATAATCTAAAGTAAACACATTCATACCCACTATACATGGGAGGGACACCAAAACACATTCTAAGAACAAGTCTATGTTTGGAAGAAACTGAGTTCTTGGAATTTACACACAAGCACTCAGAATTCTTTTTTCACAGCTTCATTTCTGGACTGTGTTCTAATAACCAGAACCTTATTCTTTTTTTAAAAAAAATATTTATTTTTATTTTATGCGAATTGGTATTTTGCCTGCATGTATAACTGTGTAAGGGTGTCAGATGTTGGAATTACAGACAGTTGTTAGCTGCCACATGGATGCTGGAAATCAAACTCAGGTCCTCCAGAAGAAGAGTCAGTGCTCTTAACCGCTGAGCCATCTCTCCAGCCCCCAGAAGCTTATTCTTGAATTTTCTCCTTTTATTAGATGTCACTCTAAAGCTAAGATTGTTATCAACCAATCCAGCTACTGTTTAAGTCTCTCTTGAGACTACTAGCACCTTTTTCTCAGAAGCTGCAGTACTTTAAGTACTACTGACCTAATGTCAACACTGCAATGACACTTCATGACCACATGGTGGCACTGTTGTCCAGAAAGCCCTAGTTGACCTACCACAGAGTCTGTAGACAGGAAGGTTTTCTCTGGTGTAGAGTTGAGCATTGATTTATAGTTTTCTAATCGCAAAATATAGTGCTCGTCTCAAGAAGGTGTGAACAAAGGAATGCATGAGTTAATGTGTGAGATACTCAGCACCAATGAAGCTGTGTATCTACAAAACAAACAATAACCATGTCATCACTTTAGAATTTAGAGAAATTGAGAGGCAACTGATGATCATTTGTGGCCGTCTTTACCAGCTGTTAGTCATATAGTGTGAATAGCGCATCTAGTTCCAGGAGCTATTGTGTGGGAAGTTTGTGTTAAAGCATGCACAGATCTTTACAGTGTTCTCACAACGGTATTTACAACCCCCAAAGCTGTATACAGACTAGATGTTCACACCTCTAGGCAAGAAAAAACCAAGAACTGGGATTTTCATCAGATGATGGGTACTGAGAGGCAGCACTGAGCACTTGCTTCCAGCTGAGTAGGAAGGGAAGCCACCAGTTAAGACCCCACATTTGGTAGTTGCGTTGGTGGCATCATCACAGGTAAGAACTCAACAACCATAGGCTCTTTGGGTTTGTCATGAGAACTTGGTAATTTGGAGAGTTTCCTAGAGCCTTGGTCAATCAGCAGAGGTCCATTTCTATGTCAGTCATTTTATTGGTAACTCTTGATGTGGAGATGTTTGGCTACGCATTTGCTTTAACTGGTGAATTGCTGGTAGCACGCATTGAATGAGCATATATCCACTGATGGATAAACAAAAAAGGTGTATATTGTACTGGTTTAGGAACTCAGAACAAAGGACTCCAGAGTGACTACACGACTCAGTTTAGCATCTTCAGATGATACTTTCACTTCTATGTCAGCTGCAGGAACCCAAGGTAAACTGTCTACACTTTCTACCAGAATTTCAATCTTGGAACTTCACTGTCTACACAAGGTGGAAGAGCAGGTTCATATATAAGTGACATCTATCAACTCTCTATCCTCTCCCTGGTCACTCCGCTGTGGTTCTCAAGCCCAAGATGGGGCACACTAGGGCAGCTCAGGACAACTATACTTTACTCCTTAGGCTGAGATACCCTCATTCAGAAGAGGAAACTCCCCCCACCCACACAGAGTCAGACTGGAGTAAACACTGGGGCAAAAGTTTTGCTCCTTCAGGATGGGCATGTGGGGCATTGTTTCTGCTGATGATGGCGTTTTTTCTAGATGGGCTGGATTGGAAGATTGAAGAATCATTCATCTTCAACTACTATTTGTTCCTATGCATGTTGTGATCTCTGTTACTCTGTCACTCAGGGTTTCCTGAGGTAGTCCACCAATTACCTCCCCTGTGTAATTATTCCTGGCACTCCATGTGGTGAAACTGGCATGGCTCCTGGCAGGACACACCTCGTGTAGAGGCACACCCCTAAACATGGCTATGTAAACCCATGCACACCCCTTCTCTTAAAAAGAGATGCCATATTGCAGTCTGTCTCTCCTCCTCTCCTGCTTCTCTGCTCCTGGACTTGCTGGGAACACTCTTAAATAAACTCTCATGTGGCCTTGGTAGTGTGAGTGTGTGTGTGTCTCTTCTCATGTGCAAAACCAACACCCTGTAAGAATAGCCATGGGCTGATTTGACACACTCTTTTTCCAAATATATCATGTGGAGTCCTCAACAAGAAGCCTTCTATGGACAGAAGTTGCAGAGAATCTCCCATGCCACACGCCTACCTCACCAGGGCTTCCTGTTCACTCTGGTAGATATTTGAAGGACACACACAGGAAGTACCTTATAGATCCATGGGCTTCTTGGAGAGGGGCAGAGAGATCAGAAAGAAAAGTCACAACTTAGCTCACCATGGTGTCAGATTGCACTTTCGGGATCATAGATCGTGCCTGACTCTTAGAACACAGGAGGATAAGGGGCTCAGAGATGAGCTTAAGCCCAGATAGTGTTGGGTGTGGTCACCAGTACAAACAGTAGCAAAGGCATCTGGGTCCCAGCCACACCAGCCTGTGACATAAGAGGACACTGCTGTTACTGACTTTTCTTCAGACACAGTCTTAATACAATACCAGGAAGCAAATAGACAAGGAAGCATGGGTAGAAGAATATATTGAAACAAAACAAGCCTTTATCTCTTAAGAAAGAGCAAATTCACATGTTTTAGAGGTGGAAATATCCATTCTACAGATCACTTCACTCTGTCATTAGTGTGCGAAGAATCAGAGTGCTCTTAGAAACAGAACATGTGTTTTTCCAGATGAGGCTGCATAACAATTTCATACATCTTGAGAAATGGCATATGAATCATCCTTGAGCTAGAATATCTTGTTATATCAACTGTTTCCTTCTGTCCTTAGTGAGCCAAGGGTCAGAGTACTCTTAGATGACAAATGTGTTTCTTTCTTAAATAAGGCTGTTGGCAACAAATTGTACATGGGTAAAATTAAGTCTTACAGCGTGTGCCTGATGAAGAATTCATGTATATATATGTATTACATACCATGTAAATATAGCCTATGATATATATACCATAGGAATAAAGTCTTAGGACTTCTGTCATATTTATTATAGTGTTATTAATAACCCATTTTATTGCCTCTTATTGTCATTTATTTTTTGCTAATTGAATGTTCATGCATTTAAGAAGCAACATAAATTATTCAATGTTAAGTTTTAGGTACATCTTATGCTGATTATTTTATACTTAAAATAGAAAATATTAGTGGATATATCATATAATATAATATGTAACTTATTTTCCTCGAGAGTTTTGAAGATATAATTGATAAAAATGTTATGTAATATATCAAACATAATGATTTGATACATGTATACATTGTTAAATGGTCAGTACATGCAGCATAATTTATGTAACTATTATCTCTGAAATAATTACTTCATTTTTTTTATTTTTTGAGATTAAAATATAATAACTTAATTCTCTTCTCCCTTTCCTCCTTCCAAACCTTTTCATAATACCCCTCATTTCCATCTTTCAAATTTAGGGCTTCTGTTTCCATTAAATGTTGTCACATATGCATATGTTTCTACATATATATTTCTAAATACATTAATATTCCTTGCTCATGGGTACTTTTATAATGTTTTCAGTGATGATCATTCAGTATTACATAAGTGATTGGTGTGCTATCCCCATCATTAGTGAAGACAATTTCTACCACTCTATGTTTTTTTGTTACCGGCAGTTTTTTGTGTAGGCCTGAGGCCTCCTGGCCTTCCCCCCATCCACTTCAGCATATTTATTGTCCTTGTTTTGCATGTCAGCTCAGGCTTAGGAAGTTATGTTTGAGAGACTTTATAGGTATAGCTTTTGAAGGCACCATGTAAGTTAGTTCTCCAGGGGGAGACTTTCAGGTCAGTTTTAGGTCAGAGACTTTTGATCCATGCATGATGTCTTCAGCTGGTGATCAGGGTTGGCCAAGAGAATACCTCACCAAGTCCTGGTGAGGTAGGCGTGTGGCATGGGAGAGTCTCTGCAACTTCTGTCCATAGAAGGCTTTTTTTTTTTTTGTATTTAACAAAAAAACAGTAACATGAATTTAAAATGAGGAAAAGTTAACAATAACTATGAATAGGATAATGTACCTTCCACCTCTAGAGGGCAACCAAAGACAAGAGCAACAGACTGCAGTTTTAGTACTCTCTTGGCCAACCCTGATCACCAGCTCAAAAGAAGGCTTCTTATGTCTGCTTTTTTGTGAGGTGCTTTTCAGCTCTTGGAGAGAGAATTGCCAGCCCAGTTGAGCACATTTCATCAAAATTATATGTGCATATTTATAGACAAACTTATGTGTGTTATAGTTATTTTGTTTGCTTTTGAGGATTTTTTTTTTTTAAATCTGGTAATATTTATTATTCAAAAAACATGGTACAAAGAAAATTCTGATGGGATGAAGTGGAAAAAGAGACATGCAATGGAATGTGACAGACTTCTTTCTGGACACGCTGGGGCCATAAGGGAAGAGTCACCCCTGCAACCCTGGGTCTCCTCAGCTGGCCACACCCCAATGGGATTCAGTTCCTTGATGTCACAACTGTTTACCTGGGTGCATTCTGATTTCTCGCAACATCTCCCCCTTTTGTCTAAATAAGAAAGTTCTAAACTAAGTATAAGACTATGTACTATAGGGATCATCATAAGGTTGTGTCTGGGGAAGGAAAGGCACTAACATAAGCAAGGTTACACTACTATTAACAAACCATAAATACAAGGTGCATCTTAATGTCTAAAATATTGATATGAGGCAATGTCAGGGATTGCTTCAAGGCTGTTTATCTTGAATGATAAATTTCTAGTACCTGAATGTTTTTGCTGAGGTATGAAGTAATAGAAACCTCAACTATCCAGTCTTCAACACCATCAAGACCTGAGAGGGAAAATATATTACCTGAAGGTTGGAAACATGGAGAATAACTTCCAGGATTTAGGAGAGGACAATGACAGTTAACTACCTGGACAGTCATCCACAGCTTCTCTGTACAGTGGGAGCATCCACCTTTCTGGCTACTGGACTAGGATGTCTGACAAGTCTCTTCAGAGGCAGGGTATTTTGGGGTGAGACTATCTTATCCAGTTCAGGCAGGCTTCAGCAGTCTCTATCCTTCATCCTGCTCATCCAGATTGGACAGTGAGCACGCTGAGAGCAGTCAGGGCAAATGCAGTCCTTTGCCCATCAGGCCATTATCCACCAAAGAAGACAATCTCTATGTGAGATGTCTGTGATGCTCAATACCATCTCAGAAAAGGAACAGTGATGCCAGGAGTTGTTGTGTCTCTCATGACTGAATTCTTGATAACAAAATCTTGAATGTCAAATTCTCTCGGTCTATGAAGTAGCTGAAGATGCCTATCTGTCTGATATATTCTAACATGTTTCTGGAATTCCTGAGTATCCTGACTGTTATGTGGCAAATTGTATGCAGATAAGATTCTTAGATTAAAAGAGTAGGAAATGCAGAAAGAAATATGATTTAAAATAAGAGTGCAATAATATTGGCCCCTATATATTCCATCTATCTTCTGTCTTACACCAGGTGACTTTTCTGATATGAGACAGAATCTCTCAGGTTTTCTTTACCAATGTGCTTGGTTTTAGAAAGGGAGAAAGCCACTTGCAACATATCCAAAGCAAGCCTTTTCCATGATCAAACTAGGACTGCTTTTTTTGCATGTATATATTAGATATAGATGAACAGTAGCGAGAATTGAGAAATTACTGTTAGTGCAGATCAGTGCCAATTGTCCTGCTTTTGAGGATCTTTAATAATATGCTTGCTAATATTGTCTCAAATGGAACCAATACAATCTCAAGTCCTAAAAGATAGATGTTTTCTTGACTTCTTTTCAATATAATTCAAACATTTTAGGCAAGAAGGTGGTGGCTTTTCTGAGACATGAGATGTTATGACTGTTTAAATGTGGCTGGCAATGAATTCACTTGGAGAATAATAAAAGATGTAAGTGAAGGGAGAGTTGGGAGACAAAACACACACACACACACACCACACACACACTGTACACACCAATCAGAAGTGCTCTTAAATCTTCCTAACACTTTACTTCCCAAGCCTGTGTTAATTTTGACATTTCCAGTACTGAGAGGCAGGTTTCATTAAAGATTCTAGAATTGGGCTCCCAAGGACCACTCGTTGAGTTTAGTAGCAAGTACCTAAGAAAATTAACACAGAGAACTTGCTGCAATCAATTTATTTCCCATAAAGAAAATCATGAACAAGTATAAGGACATTGGCATTTGGTTGCTAGTTCTTGAAGAGAATGGTGTCCTTGCTTTATGTATGCTCTTGATGCTCAGGGGCAGCATCGTAGGAACATTCTAGGTGGTTGTAAACAGGTGCCTTTAACATGTTGAGGACGAACACAGAGCATTCTGCAGGAGCACCTTCGGTTCCTTGATAGACCTAGTGACAAAGGGAACATGAAGCACTGAGTGATGAGTCAGACATGGATGGTAAGAAGAACTGATATGTTTTGTGCTGAATCAGATGGGTCTGACATGTGACTTCCTTCTACCCAGCTGCATTAACAACTCTGTCAGCAGAAGTCAATATACACAGCAAATGTTAGACCCTTGGGATTTGATACTTTGATCAATAGTCTTCACTTCTTTTTACTCCTGGCCCCTCATGCACACATTGGACTTATTATCATGCCAGTCTCGGGCTGAAACTTATCCTCTATAAGTAAAATATGTTCCCTTTAGCTAAATTGATCTCTTTTGATTCAGTAGCTATTTAGGTCTGTCCAAATCTTAAGCTTGGTGAGGTGGAGACAGATGTTAGAACCAAGTATTCAGAGGAAGACCATCCCTTAAATTCATTTGCCTAAGACTTTTCAAGATTTAATTAACTGTTAATTCAATTAACTTTCAATGAGAAAGTAAAAGCCCAGAGAAGTTGATTAAAGAAGATTTCATGTTCTTTCAACGTTGACTTTTCCAGATCTTATCCATAGCTTATGTCCTGCCTTCTCCTCTAATTCCATCATTTGTTATGTGGATGTGTTCATCTCTGCTCTTTGAAGAACAGAGCTATCAAGCCCTCCAAAGGAGACGAATATTGTCTGATCCTCTTCTGATGGCTGTATCTGGTCAGGGGCTTCCTCAGCTTATCCTAGGAGAGGCTCAGCCTGGGCTTGGAGGACCAGCAGAAGAATACTGATTAGAACAAGTACTCCATGGTTAAAAGTCATCTGGAGGATGGATGAGGTTGAACCAAGTATGTGTGGTATGGGGATTCCTCCTGTATTTATATAGATCTGCTAGGAAATCAGAGACAGACATTGCAATTGGAGAAAGGGTGCATTGATGAGAAAAGGAGGCAATTTCCTTTTCTCATTGTTTTGTGTTTAGTGTCTTGATGCTGAGGAGGATCATGATAAAGACATCATTATCATTTCCTGTTGTCTGAGACAATATTTTCTTACTAATATTTCAAGTATGGGAAAAAACCAACAAATTATCCTTTCTCTTCAATATTGTGTTATACTTTGGAAAGAAATGGTATTAATTCTTTTTTAAATACCTTGTAGAATTCAAGTGAGTCCTTTGGTCCATGGGGCTTTTTTATGAAGCTACATGAGCATTTTTAAAGTTACATACAGTTGTAAAAAACACAGAATAAAAAAAAGTTAGACTTGGTTTATACACAGGGCCTGTTTTCAGAGCTCCTCTAAATCACCAGAGTATACACCATGGGCAAGGTGGCATAAAGAGAAGTCTAGATATTTAAAGGGAATTGGCTTAAAGTGCCCTGTTTTATTTTTAGTAAGCATATGAAATGTTGGGTACAATTGTGGCATTTTCATGCAGGCACCCATAACTGATATTCTTCAAGGACACCACCTACCTAGAAGTGGGGACTGGGGAAGTCACTTTGATCATAAGTTGTCAGAGAAACTAGATAGTCATAAGCAATAAGATACAATTGAATTGTGTCTCACACCATGAATAGAATTCATCTGAGTGAACTAGAATCTTGAGCTGACACCTGAATATCAAAGTTCTGAGAATACAGGTGAGTGTTCATGTCTTACAATTATCAACGAACAAAAGAAACACCTGCTCATCATCAAAATCAGTGTCTTGGCTTTGAAGAACACTTTCAAGGTCAGTAGAGTGATTGCAGCCCCTGTGGTTTGCATCTTTGTTCACTGTGGGACAGGATCTTAGCATATAGCTCAGCTGGCAATGGTATTGCTGCCTTCCTGCCTGCTTCACCCTGGAGTCACAAGCCTGAGTCACCAGGCCTGACCTAAGTTGTACTTGAATGAGACTTGTTTTGAGAAAACATTAGATACCTGGATCACAAGGAATCAGGACTGAAGCTTCTACACTGGGTATAGAAGCTATTCCCGAAAGGCTGTTGTTGACATTACTGAAGAGCTGAAACATTTTGAAACTCATAGCAATTCTTGGATATGTTCCTTTAGTTGTAGGAATATATATGTTAGTGAAACTGTGCAATATATTTTGAGGATTAATAAATGTTCCTGGTCTGTTCTAAAAGCAAGAGATTATAACAGAAAGCAATACCCATGGCTATTGATAAATATTTAAACATCTGGGGAGGAAGAAGGCTTATCTCTGTTTTTTCCATTGCTCATTGAGTAACCGCTATCATTATCAAATACATGCAATATGTTGTATAAGCAGAAATCCCAGGTCAGAGGAACATCAAAGTGTTCATGGGTGAATAAGAGAGCTTTGTGTGGTTCCTGTCCACACTTCCATGCCTTCACCTTACACAAAGGCAAACACTAAAATTTAACCCTAATTTGAAGGATTCATTTTTCTCTGATCCACCTTTCAGTGACAAAATAGAGACAAGGTAAGTATATCTCCTCCCTTTCTAAATTTCCAGGCTGAAGAGAAGCTTCTAGGGTGACAGTCACAAAGGCCTCATCTCTCATCTGTGTTTGACCCTTCATCCCTCCCTTACACCCACAGTTAAGGCACTTTAATAGCCAGTCATCTAGGAACATGCACTGAAATACAGCCTGTTGAGACCCTGGTCTGCCTGTCTATGCTAAGCTGCTGTCGTGGGCTTCCATAGGAATTTCTTTCTGTATTAGCCACTGATCCAACAATCCAAACTACTCCAGCGAAGGAGGACCAGCTCCCATAGAGAAGTGGAGAGATGGCATGGCAGTGGCCAGCAGGTGACACAGCTGTCCTAAAGGCTCTTCTTTGCCCAGTGAGTCCTCAGAGGCCTTTCAAAGGCTTGGGCATCAAGTACCAGCCTACTGAAGTCTCTCACTTACCATTTTATTTATTTTTACAAAGCAAACATTCCAGGAAGAGCATAGCAGACTCCATAAAAAGGCAGAGTTCTGAGAATTTAGAGACTTCTGAGCATCAGTGAGTTCACAAAGCAGCCATTATTCCTTGTTATCACTTCTGATTTTGGAATGCTTGGACTCTTTATTTTGTTAGACTTGAACAAGTACCATAATGAAGTGAGAGAGAAAGAGAGAAGAGAGACAGAGAGACGAGAGAGACAGAGAGGACAAGGATATGTGGTCTGATTAGGTTGGTGGATGGTTGTTGAGGATTGGAGGCTCTCTGCTCCTGTTCCCTGTGCAGTCTAGCATACTAGGTTCAGGAATTAGCATCTGTAACAGGAAGCATGAGTTTGTGTGGGTACTGAGGATATGGTTCTTCCTGCTATATCTATCTGTGTCATGGAACACTTTGTTTTGTAAGTGACATCAGTCACGATTTCCAACAGCTTAGCATTAATTGAGAAGCATAGGTGAAGTGATCTAAAACCTGTACACCAGCTATCTTAGAGTATGGATAAAGACCTGAGCACATGGATTTTGAGTTTTTAAAAGTCTGGCTTAACCTATGTTAAATGTGGGAGGACAGTTGTGCTGAAGAGCACATCTGGGCAGTACTTCCTGCTTTGTTTCTTATTTAATATTTTGTCGCTAACTTTTCTCTTTTTATTTTTATTAACTAATTGTATTCATTTAGTTTACATTCTGACTGCAGTTTCCTTCCACTCTTTTCCTCTCATTCCATTCCTCCTTCCCCAGAATCCTCCCCTCCCAATCCACTGCACTGTTTCTGTTCAGAAAGGGACAGGGCTCCCATGAGTGACTACAAAACATGGCATATCAAGTTGGGGTAGCACTAACCTCCACTCCTATTAAGATTGATAAGGCAACCCAGTATGAGGAAGAGGTTCCCGAAAGCCTGCCAAAATGTTAGGGGCAGACTGTTAGTTTTTTTTGTGCATGGACACACACACACACACATGCACGCTGCCAGTTGTCACAGAGAATTTACTTTATAGAGCTACCAAGAGACGGGTACCCAGAGAAGAGCAGGAGAGAGGAGAGAAAGACAGAGTTGGAGAGGAGAAAGGGAAGGGGGAGGGAGAGAGAGGTGCCACATGGCCTTTCTTTTTAAGAGAAGGAGTGGACTGAAATGTACATAGCCAGGCCTAGGGGTGTGTCCTCTGCATGCAGCTGGGGGCCATTACAGGAACACTTACATAGGCCTTGTTCCCACTGCTAGGAGTTACACAAGCAAATCAAGTTACACATGTCACCCATGTGTGTAGAAGGCCTAGATCATCTCATGTGAGCTCCATACCAGTCAATCCAGGGTCTGTGAGCTCCTATGAGCCCAGGTTATTTGTCTGTAACACTGTGAGTTTCCTTGTTATAACCTTAACCCTCCATATAATCCTTCCTCCCTCTCTTCAGTAGGATACTCCAGGATCACACCTGCTTGGCTGTTATCTCTGCTTCTGTTTCCTTCATTTACTGAACAAGGGCTCTCTGATGGCAGTTAGAGTACTCACCAAGCTTATTACAGTAAATATTCAATTTATTCAGACTATTTATCCAACACTGCTAGGAGCCTAACTGGGATCATCCTTGTTGATTGGTGGTTGTTTCCATTATACCAGGTCCTACCTGATCTACAAATGTCCCCTCTTTCCATCAAGATATCTCATGCATTGCTGTCTCCTAACAATCCCCTGATCCCTCATGTTCCTGTCCCTATCTCTTCCCATTTACCCAATAGATATCATTTATTTTTTTTCCTGGGAGATTCAAGTCCCTCATTGTGCCCTTTTCGCTTCCCAGCACTCTGTGGCTGTGGTTTATAGCATGTGATAACCTGCCTTAATGGTACTTAAAATTGTGTCTGTGGAGTCAGTACAAATCTAAGGATTTAAGAACAGATATGATCTATCTATTTTGTCTACCTCTAAAGTTTTGAATGAAGATGTTGGCTTCTTGAGAAGTTATGTCATTGCAACTATGGGATCATGAAGATAATTATGTTTTCTGCCTCTCACATTGCCAATGCAGATTAGTGATTAGAAGATTAGTGATTCCAATCTAAGCAATGCAGGTATATGAGATGAGATATTAGAATGAATACAACAGCATTGACCATTCTTATTAATCACCAGAGGACAGTGTGATAGCTTTGATATTCCTACATAGTAAATTATCCTACATAGATAATTTCATTATGGCTTTTTGGTTCTTGTTCTCAGAATCTTGCTTAGAGACAACAGGGAATCCCATCTCACACAAACACAGAATTTGCTGCAAAGACTTTATTGAGATATAAGAGAGGAAGAAACTCAAGGACAGAGCTTGGGACAAATGGTCTCCTTCAGGTTCTCAACTTATATGACAATCCTATTCTTGTTGTTCTTAGTGATCAGCGGCGGCAGCAGAGTCTGTAGATTCTGTTACGTTGCCTGCAGGACCCTACTTGGCGTTCTGGAAAAACACAGCGACCTGTTCTGCAAAAGCAGGTCAGGCTTGACCGAACATCTGAGGAAACAGATCACAAGGAACACTCAGTGTGTGAGTCAGCAGAGTTACAAGACCCTGGGCAAGATATGAACTAGGTGAAGTGGGTCCTCACATTTATCATACTGACTGATAGCAGCAGCAGCCTTGGCAATTACAATCAATATGAATCAATATACATGGTAAATTTTGGACCTCCACACAATTAAAGACCAATACCAATTTGTCTTAATATGTGTGTGTGCATGTGTATATGTGCATGTGTGTTTATGCATGTGTTTGCATGTGTGTGCATGTGTATGTGCATTTGTGTGTATGCTTGTGTTTGTGGGTGTGTATGTGCATGTGTGTGTATGTGCATATGTGTGTATGCATGTGATTGTGTGTGTGCTTTTCTCATCACTCAGTTATTCATTTTTTTGCACATCCTGCCTTTACATAAATATCTAAACACATACTTCCTATTCTGAAAAATGTAATAGACACAATAAAATCTTCTCCTTATGAACAAGTCTAGTCTTTTAGACTTAGGAAAAAACACCTTGTTATTCATCACTATGTATTAAATGCCGTGACCTTCCCTGGCATATCTTGGAACAAAAATCTTTGCAGAAAGAAATTGATTTATTTGGCTATTGATGTTGAATGAGGAAAATAAATAAGTACCTTAGTCACCCAGGTGACCCGAATACAGGTGACCCACCTACAGAGCTGCTCTCCATCCCTCCTCTCTCTTTCATGTCTCTACCATGCTGACATCTCTCACCTGCATCTTGAAGGGCACTGCTTTCTTTCCCTTCATCCTTTTCAAAAGTTATGGACACATCCTGGACATCCTCTTCCAGCTGCACCTGGTCTAGAAACACTTCAGCTCTTCCATGGAGAGGTTCTGCCTGGGTCTGGATGGCCAACAGTAGAAGTGCAGTGAGTAGAGCGAGTGTCCTCATCGCTGTGGGGTTCCTAGAGCATAAAACAAAATAATGAACGAAGTTTGTTGAAGTATGTGAAGAGAAGGGTGTGAGAGAGGATCTATAGTAACAAAGAGTCGGATCTGCCCTTTATGTCTCTTGACACTTTGCTGTCATGGCTTCCATTACAAAATGCCTTTTCTGGAATTTGGTGACTGCTTATGGCTTAACATGGTAAGAATAAGGAAGTCCCTGCTCGTATTTCTTGTTACCACTTGGATTTTGTGGTTATCATTTGATTGAGTGCTCACTTTTTAATGTTAATATAGTAAAAAAATACTCTTATACTTTAAGTTCAAAGAGACAATGCCTCTAAATCTCTGAACATGGATTCTAATGCCTTCTGAAGTAGTTGAGTTCAGGTTCAGACCTGGTCCCAAGGATGTTTGTTAATCAAGGCTTGTCAGAATTGGTTCTGTTATAACAGATGTGATGAAAACATTGATTTTATCTAACTATGAATGAAAGGAAATTTTTTAATACTGGATAAAGCATTGATCTAAGAAGAAGCAATTTTAATCTTTCTACCTCTATTCAACTGTGAGTGACAATGTTGTCAATATTAAAGAATACAACACAATGATTTGATGCACAATTGGATCTTAATATCTAAGAAAATGAACTAAATGGTGAAACAAAAAACTTGAAAGCATAAACCTCTAAAAGAAAATTAAGAGCTGGATCTGGACAGTGATTTCTGGCATTATAACAAATGTGCTGGAAGCAAATAGCAAAAGTGGGAAAGAGCGATTGTCCTTGACTGCACAGCTTTACACAGAAATGGAAATATGTATCAGATTTCAATTGACACCTAGGTCATGGTGCAAAGGGTTTACAAAGCATACACCTGAGGAGAAAAATATTACTCATGTATAGGTAACATGTTTAACCTAAAAACCAAAATGAAATCAAACAATAATTGGTTGGTGACACAAAGAGATAGTTCTAAAAACAGAAAAACATTTTAAGATTATATATTCATATTGCCTAAATGATAACTAAAACATCTTTGTTTTGATAAAAAAAGCTTTGTGAATTCCTCCATAACCAGTGACTACTGTCTTTAGAAGCCACCAGAGGCCCACACAGAGGATCCCTAGAAGTATGTCTGCATGTGTAGCTTCCTCCAGAGTGACATTGCCTTTAGGGAGTCATTGACATGTCACTTCTCATTACTTACAGATCCTTGAGCTGTGCAGAGTGCAGAGCAGGAGAGACAGCACTCTTCTTTCCAGATCTTGGGATGCAACACAGCTGTACCCTCACAGGACAGACTGGCCCTATAAAATGGTCACTTGTGATGTCTTCATTTTTTGTGGTTAATTTCTGTTGGGTATTTCCAACACCTGTGGTGCAAGGAACAGTTAGGCAATTTGGAAAAGTTGGGGCAAGGCAGGGCTTCCCAGAAAAACCTTTTACCTATATTGTCTAAGACAAGGCAATACTTGTTTGCCCATCGCTGCTTATACAATGGAGTCTGAGCAGCACAGGCCTGTGGCTGAGGCTTAATCATTGATGTCAGAAAGTATCAAAGTAGGCAAATGATATGTGTTGCTTTAATTCATGCTTTTTACTTGATAAATATTAAATGAATGTGTAGCAAAGAATTTGAGAGCTATTCTCAGTGATCTTCCCCAGGAGCTTTGCTACTATCTTTTGAGCAAATTAAGCTAAAAGCACAGTAAGATTAAATTGTACATAGTTCTGCTGTGTGGCTGTACAGTTTCTATCTATTTGAGGTACCCAGGTGATGGCTACGTATATCTCATGCCATTTTATACAGGGTCAAGATAAAATGTTGCTGGGGAACTAAAGTTATGTAGAATAAGTTAAGCAAAACAGTCGTAAGATTGTAACTATAGATATAATGTCTTCAGGATGTCCCACAGGCTGGACAGAGAGCTGAGAGATTAGCAGATGTGTGTTCAGAGGCATTGTACCTAAACCAGTACTGGCCATCTATAATGGTTGTGTTAGACCCAGCATGACCAGAATGGATGTTGCATGCTGGAGGTGCATCAGCTTTTCACCATCCAGTCTCTAGGAGGGAATCCAGTGCTTTAAAATGTCCTGAAGTCCTATGAAACTTGCTGTCAGAAAGCATGACTGTTTCTGCTCCATGGGAACATATATTAGGCAATTTCTTGACCAGTAGAAAGATTTCTCACATGTCACTACTCTGTATTTTTTGTTTCTAAGACTTGATATATTAGTTATTTAATTTTGTTCTTACTGGATAATATTTTGATCAGAATGCTTAAGCCTTATTAATATTACTGTATGTAATCTCACTCCTAAAGGTTATGAAATTCATGAGTTGTTTCTTCTGTCGGGGGGGGGTAGATTAAAGTAATAACCCCCATGGTAGGGTAGTTATTTCATAAAAGAGGGTAAGGGAACTGCCTTGGTCCATTTAGCAGGTGAAGACATTTCCTGAAATTATCATTTATCAAGCAAGAAATGGGCCATCTCCACATAGAAAATCTTTTGACACTTTCACCTTAAACTTCATAGCCTCCATAACTGTAAACAACTGTAGCATCTGTTGGTATAATATGATTGCCAATGGCCTGATATGTGGTGTTGTATTATACCAGTGCTTAGGTATGTGCTTAGGGCCAGTGTTCACACTGGAACCCCTCTGCCATACACTGAGTCTTGTGGGAAAGACTACTTCAAAATGACTAAGGCCTCATATAGTGACAGATCAGAAATACTTATAGCCAGCTTTCTTATGATAAAACGGTTTGATTTGTAATGTTTACAATTATATTTCATTAAAACCCACTGAGCTTAAGACAGGGACAATGCCCCTCCTGATGATTCTCCCCTCCTGGGCTAGTACTAATAGTTGTGTCTGCACATCTTGTTACTGCTCACAGCCCTGTTGAGCTTTCTCCTGACACCAGGACATCTTGCCGACCATGCTCACTATTTCCTCTGCAGTAAACTCTCTACAACCTAGAGACCTTCTCCTCCTTTTGCCCATGACACTACCAATGTCAAGTGTTCAGTTTAAGTTAGAACATATGTGTGAGTTGGATGGAATTTATTTATTATATTGTTTTCTTACATAGTAGGAGGAAAGCAAAATATGCCCATGCGTACATTGAGAGAACCTGTGACTTCTATAGATTATTTTATAAACCAATCTTTGTATTGTCATTATATTTATAAATTTGGACTTCATCTTTTCACTAAATTTTTCAAGAATAACTCAAAACACATAATAAATATGTGACATAAAATCCTGTAATCATTGGGATGTTTTGGTTAACAACTTTCATACATTTTTCCTCTAAATTTCTGTTATGATGGTGCACAATTAGTGCAAAACCCAAGTGTGGTTTAGGTCCTTGTCCTTAAGAAGCAACTTAGAAGGAGGTGGTTGGCCTTGGTGAGTGCTGAAACATGAGGGAAACCGAAGAGTTTTTTTTTTATTTAAAAGGTTAAGCTAGTAAGATTTCATAGACCTGTTCTTCGTTCACTCAGCCATCATATCAGAATCATCAGAAAAATGAAGAGAAAGAAATTACAGGACCTGACTTTTATTCAGAGAACAACCAGTTTCTCTACTTAGAATTTCTCTTTGTAGTTCTCAAGAGTTTGAATGAAAATGCTACATTAGCCTGATGTGGTTTCTGAACCTCGAATCCAAGGCTCTAGCTAACAAATGACAGAAGCACAATCAATCCAAATGCAAAGTATCCAACACAAAAATGTTCAAAGTATAGCCTGGGCACCAGAGTTCTCAGGAAATTCTAAAGCACAACCTTTTGAGGCTAATTATCAAAGAAACAGGGTCACCAACACCAGAAGACATGAAGTCATTGTGGTAGGTTATAAACCAGGAGTTTTAGGTTGGTGGGGAGGTTGGTCTACATGATTGTGTCAGATGTTAGCTGATTTACATTTACTGTGCTAACTATACCTGAAAACAATGGACCTATGTCCTAAGATAAGTATATTTCATGAGATTGCCACAACATTTGATTAAATCATTAAATTTATTTTGCCCAGGACATGAGTAACTTATTTAAGAAATGACTGTCTTATGGAACTTTAGAAACTGCGTATTATAACTGCTATCTGCTGATGAATATTGTGTTATATTTGAGGCTAAAAGGGTTGTAAGGGCTAGAGTTACACTTTCTCCTCTAGTTCAGTTAGTGAAGATGGTATATGTCATGGCCTAACCCAGATTATTACAGCAACTACCAAATGGGGTGCTGAGTGGTTATTCCGGAACTGGTGGGCAGGAGAGAACTGTTGCTTTCATAACCTGGTGGTTGTGATGGTCCACACCTTAAATCCCAGAGCTTGGAAGGCTGAGGTAGGGTGATCTTGTGAGTTCATGGCCAGTCTGGTCTACCAAGTAGGTTCCAGGATAGCCGGAGATCCACAGAGTAATAGTGTCCTAATAAGTAATATATATATACATATATGATCATATATTTGTGTATATATAGGTATATATAGATATACATGAAATTATTTATTTAGCACACTTAGATTTTTTTCATCCTCAAAGCCTGGGGGGATCCAATGAATCACATCAAATCCTACATGTAGGAGGCAGGGTGTGGTGGATGAAGTGTCTGAAACTTTAGTTTTGAGGACACAGAAATTCGACTTCAATTTGGTCCTTCATGCATATCAGACAACTGGCTCTTCCATGGTGAAGATTGCTGGTACAGGTCTCCTGACTTCACAATAGAGAAGGAATAGAAAAGAAGATGAAAAGCAATAGCAAAATGAAGATATGGCAAGTCAAATGTATTTGGTTATTAAAAGAGTATCCAAATATTATCCTGACTAGGCAATTTTTCTTGCTGATCAGATCTCTGTTTATTGTATATTCTAAACAGGTGATCTTGAAGTTATCAGGTATCATGGGTATCTAGTAGTACACTAAACACAGGCTGGAGGAAAAGACAGTGGACAGGCTTATGCCAAAACTTCTGAATGACTTTCCATTGGACACAGTATCTACTAGACATGTGTATTTGATGAGGTCCTAATAGAACTCATGTGGGATATATTGTTTTTAATTTCAGGTACATTTTAAACAGTTTACTGAGAAACACATATGACCAAAACTGCATCTACTTCACCTCAGGCCCTCATTCTTGCTTCCAACTCCTCCCACATTCCCATCAAAAACTTACTATCACTTCTTTAATGAGAATTATTACATAAAAATAGACATATGAATACATTTTAAATTTTATACACATGAATGTATAACAGAGTCTATTTAATATTGCTTTTATGTCTGTGTGTCAAGGGCTAAGCACTTAGAATTTAGGTCAACAAGTGAAAATACGACCTTATGAAACAAAAACATTCTTTATATGAAATAATAGTAGTAATCAATAAATAAAAAAGGAAGCTCATGGTGTGGTAAATACCCTTGGCAATCTATACACTTGATAAAGTGTATTATCCAGCATGTACAAAGAACGAAAAAGATAAGACAGTTAAGAACACAACCCAATTGAAAACGAATGCTGAACATGCAAAACATATAAAAACCCCTCAAATTCAATCAGAAATATTCAAAGTGGTAAGCTTGTGTACCACCAATTGTTAGTTACTTAGAGAGGTTCTTTTTGAGTGTATCTCCTGGTACAATGGCTGTGTGATAAACTTTACATCTAAAAATATATGGGCAGCACAAATTTGTATAGATGGATTTTAAAACCAACAGGAACTTCAGAAGGTAGGGCAGGGGATAGATCTGGGAATGGTTTAGGAGATGATAAGTATGCTTCCAAGAGGTTAATTGATTGTTGGATACTCTCAGAACTAATAAAGATAGCTTAGAAGTATATTTAAAAGCATTCACGTTCTTCAAGTTAGAGAAAGGCAAATCAAAAGTACTTAGACATTCATCTAACCCCTTTCAGGATGGCAATGGAAGAGGAAACAATGAGAACACATTTGGGTGAGGATGTGGGAAAAGGGGAGCCCTCAATCACTGTTGGTGGGACTGCAAACTGGGGCAGGAACTATGGAAATCTGTGTGGAGCCTTCTCAAAAGACCATATGAAAATCTCCATATGGGTCAGTTGTACCACTTCTTAGCAAGTGCCCAAAGGACGCAGCATCCTACACCACAGATACTTCTTTAGTCATACTCCTTGCTGCTGTGTTCACTATTGTGGAAAAATGGAAAAAAACTAAATGTCCTACAATTAAAGATAGGATCATGCAAACATGAACATGTTTTTGAGTGTGAGTCCCATCTAAAGGACAGTAGAGTTCATAGACAGAAAAAGGAGATAGAAATGTGACCTTGCATATATTCACTCTTAAAATGACCACTAAAATGTAACCAAGAATTTTTTAACAGAGGATTCTGCTGTACAGCCCAGAAAAGGACTGATTAAGCCATTTAGGAAGCATCAAAAGCCATGAAGACAAATTCTTTTTCTGCAAGTTAATTTATTGGAGAAGAAAAAACAGTTTATGTTAAGTAAAAGGGTGATGACAGATCATGAGGTCTCAGAGAACAAGTTGTTTCTGGTCTCAGCGGCAACAGAATGTTGAGCGTACTGGACCTTGGTTGCAGAGCCCAGAGATTTGTTCAGAACGTCTGCAGGATTTTCTACAGTGGCATACCACCTTTCTGGCTGGAGAAACAGAGAACAGCAGGGATTAAGTAAGGAGACCAGCATATGCAATAATGTACAAAACTTCAAAGATGCAATGTATACAGTACATACTAGCTTTCTTTGTATTAGTGACATCACATAGCTTTATTTGTATTAGTAACATCACATGCGGCATCGTGATCAATTCTTATCACTGGGAAATAATACATCTAACAAGTGTTGGTCACATGACAATTGGTTCCTAAGTGTAATCTTTTAAGGAAGGCAGATTTTTATTTCTATAATAAAATTGTCAGTTGGTTAAAAAGGGCTAATCAATATGTTTTATATTTTAAAACTATTCCACAGATAAAATTTTAGATCAAAAAATTAAAAAATAACAAATATTCATGCTCCTTTGACACTCGCTGTTAAATCTATGAATAAGAAGGTGAATATATTAGAGAACCAAGAGCTTTGCTTACCCGAATCACACAGCTCTCACCAGGATTCAGGGGTACATCATCAATAATCTTTCAGGAGTATCCAACCCACTATGATAATATACATTGCAACTCACCTACAGCTCTAAGAACAGAGCTTTCTGGGTCTCCAAAGATGATGGACAAATCCTGATCTTCCACGCCTGGCTGCTCATCACTTTTAGTCTCTTCTGTGGCTTCTTGGAGAGGATCAGCCTGGGCCAGGATGGCCAGCAGGGCAAGGGCAGAGAAGAGAACAAGTGTCTTCATGGTTATGAGTCACCTGAAGAATGGATGAACAGAAGCCCGGTGTGTGGAGTGAGAATCCAGCCTGCATTTATAGGGCTGTCATGAGAAGGTGCAGAGACAGGCCCTGTGGCTAGAGAAGGCAGGAACAGATGGGAACTGGGAGAGACTGTTGTCCTCAAGATCCCTTTGATGCTCCTCTGTTCTCACAGCTGCCACCATGATGTTGTCTGTGTATTCAGTGACAGCCCCCCTTCCAGCAGATAACGATGAAATGGTCCTATGATCTTCTCCTGGTTCCCGTCTGTTTGACTGTTTACCTTTCTGTGGTCAGGAAAGAAAGGAGGCAAGCATTTTCCAAGTTAGTAATCGCAAAGATCAAGGGGTTTTTGTGTTCCTCGGCTGAAACAAGGTGTTCTCAGAAATTGTGGACCCTGGATCAGACTTTAGTATCAGTGGATTAGACAGTCATTTCTCTGTTTGGGGGGATTATCACCCCCATGAGGGAAGACTTTGTGAGTCCCTTCCTTTGGGATCATTATGGAGACAGTGAGATGGCACCAGTGAATGGAGCTCAAGAGGAGCTGAGAGGCAGAGCTGGTCAGAGTGAAGCTAGAGCAGGGTGTTCTGAGGAATCCAGTTGACTTGACACATCTCATGGGTGCATTCCAGGGGCCTCTTCACAGTTTCGAGTCATCAAAAGATCTCCTGTGGCTCATGTCTGAGATCTATGATATTTTTCTTTTAGGAAATGAGAACTAAGGTTCAATAAATAAACAAAACCCACAGATGACTATAAGCTGTTTCTCATCCTCAGCCTTAACAGGAAATGCCCTGTTTCTGGAGCTCCAAAAAAATATCCAGTATTGACAAGATATTTCTCTGTGATAAAATATTACCTTTTCCCTGTAAGATTGTTTTTACTCATGCTGTCCATGAAAACAATATTCAGAATTTTTTCTTTCCTCAAATTTATCATGGTATATGTTATCTTTGAGTTCATTTTTAAAATTGTAGATTCTTTCCCAATTTGTATAACTCAGTTATTCCTGTGCTTTTCTGATAATTATCAAGTCACCAATGTATTAATGAACACATGTATAATACAAATACATATAAATATACCATTTATCCTGAAAGCAACAATTGTTTTGACTACATATCTAGAAGCAGAAAAATTAGTTGTATTACTACACTACTCCAGTGATACATACAATATCCTATATGTTCCACTCTTCCCATCCAGGTACACTTGTGACAGCTGTTCAGGCTGCTGACCATCATGAAGCCAATATGACAAATATTATCCATAGGTAATTGTCTTTCCAAGGTTGAGCATCACTCACTGATGACTTCTTTGACCTGTGCATTATACTCTGTCTCTAAGTCTAATCAAGTCTTGTCCTGCCATTGTGGGAGTAGTCTACAGTTGACTTGACTGAATCTGAATACTTTGGATACTTATAAAGGGTACACGTGCTGGTTGCTGCTCATTCAGTGTACTAAGATAGAGAAAAATTAAAGAAATGCTCACTTGGAGACCTGCAAATATCATAGTATTTTCCTCATGCTGCTCTGAAGTTTAGTCAGGGGTCTTTGTAATGTAAGTCTGACACTTAAATGAAACTTTTACACTAACCCCTGACTCCAGTTGGTAGCAGTGAAAAAGAGGAGTCCATATTCCACAAGTGAAGTGTAAAAGAAGGTCAAATGATACTTCTGGACCAAGTATGTGCCTTTCTGTCTTACTTTTCTGTTAATTTACAGTGGACTCAATCACGATCTCTCATAAAATATTATCCTATATTCTTCTAAAACATTTCATTCTGACACAATGTATATGAGACACCGCAAGAAGGAATATAAATGAATTCATGTAGCAAGGACTAGAGTGAAAAACATAGAGAAACGCTATTTGAAGTGTCAAAATGTCAAGGAAACATGCCTTACACAGATAAGCTAGTTAACAATTGAAGTTAATCATATGAGGGCCAACAAAATGGCATAGTGAAAGAGATGTCACCACCACACCTGATAACCTTGGGATCCTCATAGTGGGAGGAGCAAAAGGATTGCATTAATTGTCCTTTGACCTCCACACATGTTCTGCAGCACATGGGTTTCTCTTACACATACAATAAGTAAATAAAATAAATCTTAAGACTAAGTTGACCTTCATTAGAATATCCCAGGTTCAGGTAGAGAAAGCATGCATTTGTCCCACAGACAGATTCCCTAATTTAGGCTACTCCCAAAGAGTCTCCAACAGTTTATTTCATTTGGTCTTAGATGAACATTGAAGAACTGACAGTTAATGTCCTAGTTGAGAACCACTCTAGTTTGTTATGTCAGAAGACATGTCTCAATTGGCATCACATCTTCTTTATCCGCATGGCACTGTAACATGTCTGCCAAGTGAGCCAGATGCCATCATTTTCCCTGCAATGAACCTCTGGAAAAATTTCAATAAGCAAACTATTGTCTTAATTTAAAAATCTCATAGGATGTTTAAAATTATCACACTCATCACAGAAATTTCAAACTGTCAACACATACTTTCAGACTCATATCAGCCAACTCTGTGGCAGGTCCAAGTTATGGCTTCTTGCTGTGGCTCTGGACTCCTTGTATAGTATAGAAACTCAGGCAAAAGAGTGCAGTCTGGGGCTGGATTTGCAAGCCTTGTATTAACTACATAATTAAAATTCCACTAGATTTTGCTGGTTCTTAAACAGTCATCTTTAAAGCAGAGAGGTTTGACCCATGTTATTAGGAAACCCTTCAACCTAATATGAATGCACATTTACTTTCCATTAACCATCCTAACTGTATACTCTTCTGCTCACAAATATTGGCACATTATTCTGTTGGTCTTTTCAGAATTGTCTTTTTCCCACTTCCATTAATATTTCTAATACACTTCAGTATGCAGATCATCCAAGTTCTATCCATCCTCAAGTGAGATGTTCAGGCCCATCACAGCCTTGTGTGTTTTTCCTCACACTTTTGCACTTTAACTTTAAAAAGCTGCTTATTTTCTGTGATTTTCCTTTAACAATGAGATTACTAATGCCATAAAGTTCTTGATGGATTTGAAACTAGTAAGTATGATCTCTGCTGAATAACAAATATGTATTATCAATTATTGGATACGTTATTTAAATGCTATTGAACTTAACAACTTTCTATGTAAGGTAAGAAGACTAAATTTCCATTTTTGTAAGTCTAGACAACATTGTGTGGCGTCATAAAAATCACAATAATTTGAAATTATTATGGTCACTAGCATTATCAAAGTATATAATATGTTCAGAATATGGCATTAATATCAATAGATAATAAAGTTAATAATAATAATATTAATTAATATTAGCTAATATTTATTTATTGCTAAGATATTTTTACCTATTCCAAAAGAGAAAAACAACCTCCAAAATAGTTCCTTTTATTGATCAATAATTTGTGGCTTTTTAAAGGAACTTTAAAGGGGTTAATTCCCTTACTAAGAGACAGTAAAGATTAGACCAAGGACTGTAGGGAAATCCCTTGGACTTAACCACCACCCTATGTTCCACCTAACTTCTGCATTTTAGAGAGCTAACTTCTATCAGTAATTGGAATTATTTGTTTTCCTATCTTAGAACCTGACAGTGGTTCAACATTGGAAGGTATCTGTTAGCAGATGGTCTTCCCACAGCTCAGTTTTGGTCTCTGCCTATGTGAAATCCCTCCTCTGAGATTAGATGTGAACCTACCAGTCAGCAGCATGAAAAACTGTCACAAGTGTAACTTGCATGAGTACAATGGATCATATAATTGTATGAATCACAGAGGTAGTGTAGTAACACACCTGAAATGGACAATGAGATGTGTTCAGGTCACACTGCATTCTTCAGAACACCCTGCTCTAGCTTCACTCTGACCAACCCTGTCACTCAGGTTCTCTTGAGCTCCATTCACCAGGGTCATCTCACTTTCTCCATTATAGGCCCAAGGGAAGGGATTCACAAATTCTTCCTTCACCGGGGTGATAATATTCTAAATCACTCAGAGAGCTGACTGTCCAATCCACAGGTATTCAGATCTGTTCCAGGGTCCATAATTTCTGAGAAAATTAGACTTCAATTTCTAAACACAGAAGCTCCTTTTCCCAGTAGTTTTCTTTTTTTTTTCTGCCTAGTACTAGCATCCACCAACACCATCAGCAATAGCGTCATAATCTTTGGAGCCTCCAGATCCTTCCCTGGCCAACAACTCAAGAGAAGTAGCCTATTCTTATTGGAATTTTTGCCCAACAACTTTAAGGCTTCTGGGCGTGCCCTTTCTCCCTCAGGTGTGTGTTTTTGTCTATGTAAGTGATATATGAATAATTCTTACAGATGCTTTTGCACATCAATGAGATGCTAAGACTTCAACAGTATGTAATAAAACTGTTTTACAGAGATTGAGCAGGATCTCTAAAAGCTTACCATCATTGATCTTACATAAGTGACAGTTGGTGTTGAGTATCTAGTGGGTTGGTTATTCAAAGAGAAATGTTATCAAAGTGCAGTACAGTACAAACTGATGTCATCACTTCTACCGATCATTTAATTATTGTGGACTGCAGCATATATAGAAGACACTACCTCTCAAACCACCTGCATCCTGGGGTACCTTATTGACTCAAGTCCCCTGTGCATTACACTTCCCATGGTGTACTTTTCAGGAATAGCTTGTGATGCTCAGGCTGGCTTAGGCCTGAGGGCTCCATTCTACCTGGTATGCCTGCTTCTAGCCCTGGTCAGTCACATTGACCAGCCAAGGACCAACACTGTGGCCCTTGGCTTTTATTGGCTATTGAAAGAGCCATAGGCTGGACAAACAATCTGTGACCTTTGTTTTATGTACCACATGCTCTGCTGATATTTTCCATTTCAGGACAGGATTAGTATTTTTTCTGTGAACTATTGGTAGGCTGTACATTTTCCCAGACGCTCCCTAGCACAACATAGGGCCATTTGCCAACTTTTCACATAGGCATTCCAGTTGACATACAGTGATAAAAGAATCAGTATCTTTAATTTTTTTTTCTAACTTAGAAAATGCCTGTTTCTTTTCTTTCCTGACCACAGAAAGGTAAATAGACAAACAGATGGGAACCAGGAGAAGATGGCATGACCCCTTCATCATTATCTGCTGGAGGGGAGGCTGTAACGAAACACACAGACATCATTATGATGGCAGCTGTGAGAACAGAGGAGCATCAAAGGGATCTTGAGGACAACAGTCTCTCCCAGTTCCCATCTGTTCCTGCCTTCTCTAGCCACAGGGCCTGTCTCTGCACCTTCTCATGACAGCCCTATAAATGCAGGCTGGATCCTCACTCCACATACACTGGGCTACTGCTCATCCATTCTCCAGGTGACTCTCAGCAGTGAAGACACTTATTCTCTTCTCTTCCCTTGCTTTTCAATGGCCTTCTTGGTCCAGGCCGAGCCTCTTCCAGAAGCAACACAGGAGGCTGAAAATAAGGAACTGCCAGGGGTGAAGAATCAAGATGTGTCCAACACCATGGGGGACCCAGAAGCTTCTGCTCTTCAAGATGCAGGTTGGTGGTTGTGCCCAGTATGATAGTGGGTTGGAGTCTCATGAGAAATGGTTGATGATGTTTTTTGAATCCTGATGAGAACTCTCTGATACAGGTAGGTAATCTTTTTCCTCAAAGATCTTCACTTTATTATTCATAGAAGTAACAGTATGCATAAAAAAGTGTAAATGATTTTTTCTTTAAAGGATTTTGATTTAAAAGTTTATTTGTAGATTATTTTTGAAACATATGACATATTGTTTAACCCTTTGTCAATTCAGTTTATAATTTTTTATAGAAAGAAAATTCTGCTTTGCTTAGAAGAAAAAAATTTAGAACTACATGTTATTGTTTGTATGTGCTAGTTCAGGTAGTCTCAAAATGGTGAAGAAACATGAGATGGATATTCTATTCTGCTGGGACCAACATCTGTTAATTGTATTATTTCCCAGGCTTTGGAGTTGATCATGGGGCTTGGTGTGATGTCACCAACACAAATGTATCTACTCTGTACCATGTATCCTTCATCTTAATTGTTTTGTACATTATTGAATTTGTTGGCCTCTGTACTTAATGCTTAATGTCCTCTGTTTCTTCTCATTTAGTAAACGTCCCTGTATGCTACTGTAAAAGAAAATCCTGCAAATCCAATGAACATTTCTCTGGTATCTGTGGTCATCGTCTAATGGGCTCCGTAGTCTGCTGCCGCTGAGATTTGAACAAGATAAACATGTGCTAATGACTGAGACCTCATGACTGTCTTTAACCTTGTATTAGCCCCAACTTATTTTCATTTTCCAATGAATCTCCTTGCAGAAAAAAGGTCTGATTTCATATTTCTCTGATATTTTCTATGTGTCATAGCCAATACTCATCTGAGCTATGCAGCAGAATTTTCTCTTTTTTTCTTTATTTATTTTGTACTTATCAAGAAAAACAGTAAAATGATTTTAAAATGCTGATAAGTTAACAACAACTATAAAAAAATAAACATCATAACCATGACTTATCAAGGGTGATAATGCAAATAAGTTTGCTACACATAAACGTACTTTGTGTTGAGCTTTCCCTCTGAATTTTTTTTCTATCCCTGAATATCCTTATTCTAGGTCCCTTCCCCCTCCCCCCACATCAGGTCATTTTTTTCTTCTTCACAACTCCCCATCACCTTCCTGGGAAGGCAGAAGACAGTCCCATGGTCCCACTGACCCAATAATGCTTAGTTCAGTCTCCACTCCTGGCAAATCCAGTTTTGTCGCCCCTCCCTCAAGAGTGATCAGGTGTTCCTCTAGGTGGAGTAGTATCCGAAGGGTCAGTCCAGGGTGTTTCTGATCCCAAGCTGTTGAGTGGTAGTGGTTTGCAGCTTGGGAATACTTGGCTTTTTTCTTGTTTGTTTGTTTGTTTAGAGACCACTAATGTGTGAGTACTTCCCCTGCTTATCTTTCTGAGTTTGTGATACCTCGCTCAGGAGGATATTCTCCAAATCCATCCATTTGCCTGAAAATTTTAGGATATCATTTTTTCTTACTGCTGAGTAGTATTCCATTGTATAGATGTACCACAGTTTGTTAATCCATTCTTCAGTTGAGGGACATCTAGGTTGTTTCCAGGTTCTTGATATCACAAATAATGTTGCAATGAACATAGTTGAGCTAATACCTTTGGAGTATGATTGTGCATCTTTAGGGTATACACCCAGAAGTGTTATTGCTGGGTCCTTGGTGAGATTGATTCTCAATTTTCTGAAAAAATGTCATACTGCATTCCAAAGTGACTGAACAAGCTTACACTCTCACCAACAATGGAATAGTGTTCCCCTTGATCCGCATCCTCTCCAACATAGGCTGTCATCTGTGCCTTTTATCTTAGCCAATCAAACAGGTGTTAGGTGGTATCTCAAAGTTGTTTTGATTTGCATTTCTCTGATGGCTAAAGATGAGGAGCACTTTTTCAGGTGCCTTTCAGCCATTCATAATTCCTCTGTTGAGAATTCCCTTTTTAGATCTGAAGCCCATTTTTTGATTGGGTTATTCAAGGTTTTGGGCTCTAGATTCTTGACTTCTTTATATATCTTAGAGATCAGTCCTCTATTTCTTGTAGGGTTGGTGAAAATATTTTCCCATTATGTAGGCTGTCATTTTGTCCTATAGACAATGTTCTTGGCTTTACAAGCTTCAGGAGATCCCACTTATTGATTGTTGGTCTTAGTGTCTGTGCCACTGGTGTTATATTTAGGAAGTGGTCGCCTGTGCCAATTCGTAGAACTGTATTTCCCACTTTCTTTTCTAACAAGTTCAAATTGGCTGGGTTTATGTTGAGGTCTTTGATCCACTTGGATTTGAGTTTTGTGCAGGGTGACAGGCTCGGATCTATTTGCATTTTTCTACACACTTACATCCAACTATGCCAACACCATTTGTTAAATATACTATCTTTTTTCCATTGAATGCTTTGGGCCTCTTTGTCAAAGATCAGGTGTTCATAGGTTTTTGGGTTAATGTCTGGATCCTCAATTCTATTCTATTGATCCACAAGTCTGTTTTTATGCCAGTACCAGGCTGTTTTTATTACTGTAGCTCTATAGTATAACTTGAAGTCAGAGATGGTGATGC
>PVIH01007182.1:79555-103175 GCA_004025045.1 Sigmodon hispidus
CTTTTGTTGAGTAAAATTGTTTTGGCAATCCTGGCTTTCCTGTTATTCCAAATGAAATTGAGTATTGTTCTTTCAAGGTCCAAAAAATATTGTGTTGGGATTTTGATGGGCAGTGCATTGAATCTGTAGATTGCCTTTGGTAGAATTGCCATTTTTACTATGTTGATCCTACCAATCCAGGAACATGGGAGAGCTTTCCTTTTTCTGATATCCTCTTCAATTTCTTTCTTCAGTGATTTAAAATTTTTGTCAAATAGGTCTGTTACTTTTTTGGTTATAGTTACTCCAAGGTATTCAATACTATTTGCAGCTATTATGAAAGATAATGTTTCCCTTATTTCTTCTTCAGCTCTTCTATCTTTAGTGTATAGAAGGACTACTGATTTCTTTGTGTAGGGAGCTGTGTTGTTCCATGCCCTAATGGTGGTGCTGGTTTCTGCCTTCCACCTTTCTCGATGGTTAGTGCTCTTGGGTGTAAACAACTCCTTATTGGCTGTAGACAAGGATGGTGGCTTGCTTCTGTCGCCTGGGGACCTATGGGCAATGTCCACGTGGCTTACCGGGATTGGAAGCCCAGAGGGTATTTAGCCATGAGCAGACATCCCCCCCGGGGTCATTAGTCGTTCATGAGAGAGTGTGTGAGAGAGTGAGTTGTTCCTTATACGTCTGAGAGTGAGAGTGAGTGAGTGAGTGAGAGATAAGAAGATAATTAAAGGCCCGAATAAACTGCAAAGAGAAGAATCCCATGTTGCGTGCTCCTTGCTGGAGAGGCCGCGCCACATGACATCTTTGAGTTAATCTTGTGTCCTGCTACATTCCTGAAGGTGTTTATCAGTTGTAGCAGTTCCTTGAAAGAATTTTGTGGGTCACTTATATATACAATCATATCATCTGCAAATAGAGATAGTTTAACTTTTTTTTTCCAATTTGTATCCCCTTAATCTCTTTTCATTCTCTTATTGCTTTAGCTAAAACTTTGAAAACTATATTGAATAGAAAAGGGGAGAGATTTTAGTGGGATTGCTTTGAGTTTTCTCCATGAAGTTTGATACTGCCTGTCAGGTTCTTATAAATCGCCTTTATTATATTTAGGTATTCTCCCTGTATTCCTGATCTCTCCAGGGCTTTTATCGTAAAGGAGTGTTGGATTTTGTCAAAGGCTTTTTCCGCATCTAAGGATATGATCATGTGGTTTTGTTCCTTTAGTTTGTTTATATGATTGATAACATTTACAGTTTTTCATATGTTAAACCAGCCCTGAATTTCTGGGATGAAGCCTACTTGGTCGTGGTGGGTGATATCTTTTATATATTGTTGTGTATGGTTTGCCAAAATTTTGTTGAGAATTTTCGCATCAATGTTCATGAGGTAAATTGGTCTATAGTTCTCCTTCTTTGTTGTGTCTTTGAGTGGCTTGGGTATTAGGGTGATTGTGGCCTCATAAAAGGAATTTGGCAATATTCCTTCAGTTTCTACTGTGTGAAATAGTTTGAGGAGTAAAGGTAGCAATTCTTCTTTGAATGTCTGGGAGAATTCGGCACTGAAACCATCTGGACCAGGGCTTTTATTTTTGGGGAGGTATTTAATGACAGCTTCAATTTCCTTAAGGGTTATAGGCCTGTTTAGGTAATTAATATGATCTTCATTTAATTTTGGTAGATGGTACCTGTCCAGAAAGCTGTCCATTTCTTCTAGGTTTTCCATTTTTGTGGAATACAGATTTTCAAAGTATGATCTGATAATTCTCTGGATTTCCTGGAGTTCTGTTGTTATGTCCTCCTTTTCATTTCTGATTTTGTTGATTTGAACACTCTCTCTCTCTGTTTTTTCATTAGTTTGGCTAAGGGCTTATCTATCTTGTTAACTTTCTCAAAGAACCAACTCTTAGATTCATTGATTCTTTGTATTGTTCTTTTTGTTTCAATTGTATTGATTTCAGCTCTAAGTTTGATTATTTCCTGCTGTCTACTCCTTCTAGGTGAGTTCTCCTTCTAGGTGAGTTCGCTTCTAATTGTTCTAAGGCTTTCAGCTGCGCTGTTAGGTCTCTAGTGTGGGATTTCTCTAGGTTTTTCATATAGGCATCTAGCACTATGAATTTTCCTCTTAAGACTGCTTTCATTGTGTCTCACAAGTTTGGATATGTTGTGGATTCATTTTCATTAAATTCTAGGAAGACTTTGATTTTTTTCTTAATTTCTTCCTTGACCCAGAGATGATTCAACTGAGTGATGTTTAGTTTCTATGAATTGGAAAGCAAATATCAACAGATACAAAAAAATGTAAGTAATCCCTTGTAACATATTGGACCACCAGGGCCTAAAGTTAGAGTGCAGCAGAATTTTCAATGAATCCCTTAGAAAAGAAGTCAAGAAGTCTTGATTATATTTTTTTTAGTCTTGGCAAGAGTAAACAGGTGGTTATATACAAAGTTACATCTCATTGATTCTGATCCAGTTACTTTTCCTGTCTATCAACTTTATTGTCCCTCAAAAACATGTCACACATTTACACAATCCTTCTTTCAAATAATGGACATTTAAGTTGTTTCTATTTTCTATTTTTTTGTGAACACATGAACAATGAACATGTCTGAGAACATACTTATGTTGTAGGACGCTGAGTCCTATGGGCATTTGCCAATGAATTGTACAGCTGAGCCAAATAGAGATTTTATCATACTCACAGTCATTTGAATAGGCTCCAAACTGATATTCATAGCTCCTGTACCAGTGTGCAATGCCACCATCAGTGATTGAAGGATTCCCTTCCCTATGCCCTCACTCACATTTCTTTTTACTGTTTTCTTTCTCTAGATCTTAGCCATCCTGACTTGGTTTAAATAAAATCTATAGCTACTTTTAATTTTCATTTCTCTAATTCTTAAAGATATAGAACATATTTAAATACTTTTTTTTTAGTTTTTTTTTTGTTCTTTTAAAGTTTTCAACAATCTGCCAACCTTTGGGAGAATACTTATCTCTCTCTAAACTATTCCTATAACTACACCTTTCCTAACTATCTGTCGTTGTCTCTTTTAAAAAATCCATCTAAACCATTTTGTGCTGCTCATATGTTTTTAGATGTGAGATTTTTCACATGGACCATTTAGTAGGGGATATGCGCTGAAACAAACACATATAGAAGCAGAAATTTTGGGTGCATTACTACACTACTGCAGTGATACATAAAATATCCTATATTCTCTACTGTTTCCATGCAAGGTACACTTGTGACACTTAACCATGCTGAGAACTGTGATACAGCCAATATAACAAATACTCTGGATCCTTAAATTGTCTTTCCAAGATTGAGAGTCACTTGTTGATAACTTTTTTGATCAGTGCCTTATAGTCTGTCTCTAGGTCCATGTCTTGCCCTGCCATTATGGGAGTAGTCTACAGTTTACTTGACTGAATCAGAATGTTTTTGATACATATAAGGAGCAATACATACCACTCATTCTGTGTACCATGAATGGAGAAAAATTAAATTTATGCTTACTCTAGGATCTGAAAATAAGATGCTATTATGTCCAGGGTGCTCTGAAGTTTAGTCAAGATTCTTTGTAAGAATTTAAGAGTCTGACTCTTAAATGAAAGTGTTTTAAATAAACACCAACTCCATTAAGTATCCATGGCAAAGAAGAGCACAGTTTCCAGATCAAAGTGAATAAAAGAAGATAAAATAATTCTTGTGGACCAGTTATATACTTCTTCCGTCTTACTTTTCTCTGAATTTACTTTGTGCTCAATCACAAAGGCATCTCCCATGCAGGAGGCTCCTCTAGGCTTCTGAGACAATCTCATTCTGAGATGATAAATACAAGACACTTCAGGAAAGATTTAAAAAATTTCATGTAGTGTGATCTAGCATGTAAAACCAAGAGAAAGGCTATCCAAGAGATAAAAGGTTAAAGACACAAATCATACACAAAGAAATCAAGTAAATAATTGAAATGAAACAAATAAGGGCATTGAAGATGGCATAGTGAGGGAGATGCTACATCCACATGTGAAAACCTCTACATAGCATAATGGAAAAGTAAACAGATTGGCATTAGCTGTCCTCTGACCTCCATACATGCACTGAGGCACATGGGTTCCTCCTAAATACAAAATGTAGATAACTGTAAAATAAAATCTGAGAAAATTATAAGTTTCAGGAGACAGACTTCCCCAAGCTGTAGAATATTACTTTAACTAGCAAGAATGTATTGCATTAATTTATATTGCAGAATATTATTTTGACTACATAAATGTGTATTACATTTGTTTATGCTGCATTTGCTTACCAATATAAGAATGTGTGTGTGTGTGTGTGTGTGTGTGTGTGTGTGTGTGTGTGTGTGTGTTGCATTTGTTTCCTCTTTTGTGCCAGTCCATCTGATTGGTCTAATGAGCTGAAAGACCAGTCACTAGGGAGAAGAGGGATAGGTGAGAAATATGAATAAACAGGAGGATAAATCTGGGCTAAAAAATGAGAGGAAAAACAGAGAGAAAAGAGGAGAAGAAGAGGCAGAAGGAAAGAAAGATGCTGGGGCTCAGCCAGGCAGCAGACAGAGCAGGTGCAGAGAAGGACATACAGGAAAAAAGTTAATGAATGGTAAAAAGCCCTGAAGCTTAAAAAAAACATAGGTTAATTCAAGTTACAAGTGCTAGTCAGAAATGTTCATGAGGTAAACTGCGCACTAATAACTAATAAAACGTCTGTATGTTATGGTTTGAGAGCTCAATGTTGATCCAATAGAAAAAGCCTGGTACACCCCAGAGTTTAGTTACTTGAAGCTTGCTTTTGTCTCACAGATGGTTTCCTTTTTTTTTTGTCTTTCTTTTTATATAAATTTTATTGAATTTGTTCATTGACAATTATATGCATAAATATAATGCACACTGATTATGGTAACAAACAGTTCCCTTCTAATATTCTCTCACCCTTCCTCCAAAAATTCATTTACCACTGTATTACTCAGGGTTCTCTAAAGGAACAGAATTAATAGAAAAAACTTAATAGAATTAACAGACTAGTTTACAAAACAATTTAACAATGACTGATTCTCAGTGGAGAGGCCAAGAATACAGTACGTCTGCAATTCACAGAACTGGATGTCTCAGTATTTCCAGTCTGTTGCTGAAGGCCTAAAAAATTCGTCAAGAATTACTGGTCTTCAAGATTACTATAATCAAAACCTAAAGATATTCACTCTAATGTCAGTAAAGAAAAGTCATAGCAACAGGACAGATTAACTTGCCAGCAAGAGTGAAAGCAGGCAAGCTATATGCAAGGTTTCTTTTCCCCATGGATCTGTGCAGTCACTAGAAGGTCTTACCCACATTTAGGGCTAGTCTTCTTATTTATTATTATTATTATTATTATTATTATTATTATTAACAAAGAAGTCACACTTTCTAACCTTGTATATACTTATTCAAGGTCCCTTCCCCGTCCGACCACATAAGGTCATTCTTTCTTCTCCACAAATCCCCATCCCATCACTGGGCAGGCAGCAGGCAGTCCCATGATCCCACTGCCCCAATAATGCTTAGTTCAGTCTCCACTCCTGGCAGACACAGTTTTCTCCCTCCTCCCTCAAGAGTGAGTCAGGTGTTTCTCTAGGGAGAGCAATACTCAATTTCATTTGGAATAATAAAAAAGCCAGGATTGCCAAAATAATTTTACTCAACAAATGAACCTCAGGAGGTATCACCATCCCTGACTTCAAGGTATACTACAGAGCTACAGTAATAAAGACAGCCTGGTACTGGCACAAGAACAGACTTGTGGATCAATGGAATAGACTTGAGGATCCAGACATTAACCCAAAAACCTATGAACACCTGATCTTTGACAAAGAGGCCCAAAACATTCAATGGAAAAAAGATAGCATATTTAACAAATGGTGTTGGCATAGCTGGATAGAAGTGCGTAGAAAAATGCAAATAGATCTGAGCCTGTCACCCTGCACAAAACTCAAATGCAAGTGGATCAAAGACCTCAACATAAACACAGCCACTTTAAACTTGATAGAAAAGAAAGTGGGAAATACAGTTCTACGAATTGGCACAGGCGACCACTTCCTAAATATAACACCAGTGACACAGACACTAAGACCAACAATCATTAAATGGGATCTCCTGTAGCTAAGAAGCTTCTGTAAAGTCAAGGACACTGTCAATAGGACAAAACGACAGCCTACAGAATGGGAAAAGATTTTCACCATCCCTACAAGTGATAGAGGACTGATCTCTAAGATATATAAAGAAGTCAAGAATCTAGAGCCCAAAACCTTGAATAACCCATTCAAAAAATGGGGTTCAGATCTAAAAAGGGAATTCTCAGCAGAAGAACTACGAATGGCTGAAAGGCACCTGAAAAAGTGCTCCTCATCTTTAGCCATCAGAGAAATGCAAAGCAAAACAACTTTGAGATACCACCTAACACCTGTTAGATTGGCTAAGATAAAAGGCACAGATGACAGCCTATGTTGGAGAGGATGCGGATCAAGGGGAACACTCCTCCATTGTTGGTAGGAGTGTAAGCTTGTTTGGCCACTTTGGATCACAGTATGGTGCTCTCTCAGAAAATTGAGAATCAATCTCCCCAAGACTCAGCAATACCACTTCTGGGTGTATACCCTAAAGATACACAGTCACACTCCAGTGGCATTAGCTCAACTATGTTCATAGTAGCATTATTTGTAATAGCAAGAACCTGGAAATAACCTAGATGTCCCTCAACTGAAGAATGGATTAACAAGCTGTGGTACATCTACACAATGGAGTACTACTCAGCAGTAAGAAAAATGATATCCTAAAATTTGTAGGCAAATGGATGGATTTGGAGAATATCCTCCTGAGCAAGGTATCACAAACTCAGAAAGATAAGCAGGGGATGTACTCACTCATAAGTGGACTCTAAACAATAAAACAAACAACCAAGAAAACAGCAAAGCATGTCCAAGCTGCAAACCACAACCACTGAACAGCTTGGGATAAGAAACACCCTGTACTGACTCCTTGGATCTCACAGATGGTTTCTTTAGTTTAGCCTAATCCTAAAGAGTCCCAAACAATTTACTTCATGTGGTCTTGGATAAACATTGAAGAACTATAGGCTTTTATACTTATGTAGAATTAATTTAGTTTTTGATGGTCAGAAGGCATATACCTATTGAAATTAAACCATTGTTATGAACATGGCATTGTCAACATGTCCACTAAGTGGGCCAGATGCCATCACTTACCTCTACAATGAACCTCTGAAGAAATTTAAGTAAGCAACCATTGATATCATGAAAAACAACCAAAATTATTCACAATATCCCTTTCTTCACACAAATATCAAACTGACAACACATGCCTACAGGCTCATATCAGCCAACTCTGTGGAAGGCTCAAGTTATGGCTTTTTGCTGTGACTCTGGAGTCCTTGGGAATTGAAAACACAGGGAGAAATGCATGAACTGGAGACAGGGTCAGAAGTCTGGTATTGATTTCGTAATTAAAATTCCACTTGACTTCCCTGAATACTAAACACCCATCTTTAAAAGAGAGAGGTTTGTCTCCAGGATCTAAGGACACTCAGCCTACTATGAAGCTGCACTGACTTTCCATATCCTAACAGCATAAACTTCTGGTGACAAGTATCTGCCATTATTCTGTTGGGCTTCCCTTGTTTTCCTTCCTCCCACCAACTTTAATATTTCTGATACACTTCACATCGCAGCTCATCCCAGTCCCATTCATCCTCATGTGAGATGTGATGCCTCACTACTCTCTGTTTACACTTAGACTCTTTTATTTTAACTTGGAAAACTGCTTATTTTTTGTGATCTCTCTTTAGTAATGATATTACTAATATTCTAGATTTATTGATGAATGTGAACCTAGTAACTATGATCCTTGCCTGTTTACAAATATGTTATTATCTATTGGGTATAACAGTTACATGTTATTGAACTTAACAACTTACTATATAATGAAAGAATATTAATTTTTATTTATTATACTCAGGACAGCTTTGTGTAGTTTCTTAGATTTTTCAATAATTTAAAACATATCATGCCAGGTAATATTCTCAAAGTATATACTATGCAACATATTTATGTTAGCTTATATTTATTGCTAATATCATTTTACTGATTTCAACAAGAGGTTTTCACAACAACCCAATAATGTAGCTGCCTATATTGGCCAATATATTGTGGCTTTTTAAAGGAACTTTGAAGAGGTTAATTGCCTTACTCAAAGACACTAAAGATTAGGCAAAGGGCTGTGGGCAAATCCCTTGGACTTAACCACTACCCTATGTTCCACCTAACTTCTGCATTTTATAGGGCTAACCTTGGTCCTTTATTGGGAATATATATTCCTAGCTTAGAACCTGACAGTGACTCAGGGTTGAAAACATTTGTTGACAGATGGTCTCTCCACAGCTTCTCCTTCGTCTCTACCTCTGCAAATTCCCTCCTCTGGGATTTGATGTGAATTCACCAGCATATAACCTACAAGCTTTAGGAATACACCAAGAAAAGGTTTTTTCCATGTATCACAAGTCAACAGGTTATTGGGTTAATGTCTGGATCCTCAATTCTATTCCATTGATCCACAAGTCTGTTTTTATGCCAGTACCAGGCTGTTTTTATTACCATAGCTCTGTAGTATAACTTGAAGTCAGGGATGGTGCTGTCTCCTGAGGTTCTTTTGTTGAGCAAAATTGTTTTGGCAATCCTGGCTTTCCTGTTATTCCAAATGAAATTGAGTATTGTTCTTTCAAGGTCCAAAAAATATTGTGTTGGGATTTTGATGGGCAGTGCATTGAATCTGTAGAGTGCTTTTGATAGACTTGCCATTTTTACTATGTTGATCCTACCTATCCAGGAACATGGAAGAGCTTTCCATTTTCTGATATCCTCTTCAATTTCTCTCTTCAGTGATTTAAATTTTTTGTCAAATAGATCTGTTACTTCTTTGATTATAGTTACTCCAAGGTATTTAATACTATTTGTAGCTATTATTTAGAGTAATGTTTCACTTATTTTTTTTTCAGCTCTTCTATCTTTAGTGTATAGAAGGGCTACTGATTTCTTTGAGTTAAACTTGTATCCTGCTACATTGCTGAAGGTGTTTATGAGCCATAGAAGTTCCTTGAAAAAATTTTATGGGTGACTTATGTATGCAATAATATTATCTGCAAATAGAGATTGTTTCACTTCTTTTCCAATTTGTATCCCCTTCATCTCCTTTCGATCTCTTATTGCTTTAGCTAAAACCTCGAAACTCTATTGAATAGATAAGGGGAGAGAGGACATCCTTGTCTAGTTCCTGATTTTAGTGGAATTGCTTTGAGTTTTTCCTCCATTAAGTTTGATGCTGACTATCAGTTTCTTATAAATCGCCTTTATTATATCTAGGTATTCTCCCTGTATTCCTGATCTCTCCAGGGCTTTAATCATAAAGTAGTGTTGGATTTTGTCAAAGGCTTTTTCCACATCTAAGGAAATGATCACGTGGTTTTGTTCCTTTAGTTTGTTTATATGATTGATAACATTTACAATTTTCCATATGTTAAACTAGCCCTGCATTTCTGGGATGAAGCCTACTTGGTCGTGGTGGATGATATTTTTTATATATTGTTGTTTACGGTTTGCTAAAAATTTGTTGAGAATTTTCGCATCAATGTTCATGAGGGAAATTGGTCTGTAATTCTTCTTTGTTGTGTCTTTGAGTGGCTTGGGAATTAGGGTAATTGTGTCCTCATAAAAGGAATTCAGGAATATTCCTTTAGTTTCTACTGTGTGAAATAGTTTGAGGAGTAACGGTAGTAATTCTTCTTTGAATGTCTGCTAGAATTCTGCACTGAAACCCTCTGGACCAAGACTTTTATTTTTGGGGAGGCTGTTAATGACAGCTTCAATTTCCTTAAGGGTTATAGGCCTCTTTAGGTAATTAATCTGATCTTCGTTTAATTTTGGTAAATGGTATCTGTCCAGAAAGTTGTCCATTTCTTCTAGGTTTTCCATTTTAGTGGAATACAGATTTTCAAAGTATGATCTGATAATTCTCTGGATATCCTGGAGTTCCGTTGTTATGTCCCCTTTTTCATTTCTGATTTTGTTGATTTGAACACTCTCTTTCTGCTTTTTTATTAGCTTGGATAAGGGCTTATCTATCTTGTTGACTTTTTCTAAGAACCAACTCTTAGATTCATTGATTCTTTATATTTTTCTTTTTGTTTCAATTGTATTGATTTCAGCTCTAAGTTTGATTATTTCCTGCCATTTACTCTTTCTAAGTGAGGTTGCTTCTAATTGTTCTAAGGCTTTCAGCTGAGCTGTTAGTTCTCTAGTTTAGGTTTTTCATATAGGCATATAGTGCTTTGAATTTCCCTTTTAAGACTGCTTTCATTGTGTCCCACAAGTTTGGGTATGTTGTGGATTCATTTTCATTAAATTCTAGAAAGACTTTGATTTCTTTCTTAATTTCTTCCTTGACCCAGTGGTAGCTCAGCTGAGTGATACCATGAGATGGTAGGCTTTCTTTGATTTTTGTTCTTGTTGAACTCTAACTTTAGGCCTTGATGGTCCAATATGTTACAAGGGATTATTTTCAATTTTTTGTATTAGTTGATATTTGCTTTACGACCAATTAAGTGGTCAATTTTGGAGAAAGTTCCATAAGGAGCTGAGAAATATGTATATTCCTTTGCATTTGAGTGGAAGCTTCTGTAGATATCTATGAAATCCATTTGTATCATAACCTCTGTTTGACTCCTCATTTCTCTGTTGAGTCTCTGTTTGGTTGACCTATCAAGGGTGGAATGTGGAGTATTGTAGTCTCCCACTATTCGATGTGAGAATTGATGTGAGATTCAAGCTTTAGCAGTGTTTATTTACATAGTAAGTGCCCTTATATTAGGGACATAAATATTCAAGATTGAATTCTCCTTGATCAATGTTTCCTGTGATGAATAAATAATGACCATCTTGGTCCCTTTTAATTGCTTTTAGCTTAAAGTCTACTTTGTTAGATATTAGGATGGCAACCCCAGCTTATTCTTAGGACCATTTGACTTGAAAATCTTTTCCCAATGCTTTACTCTAAGCCTGTGTCTGTCTTGGTGGTCGAGGTGTGTTTCCTGTAGGCAACAGAAGGATGCTTTCTGTTGTTGTATCCATCTCGTTAGTGTGTGACATTTTATAGGAGAGTTGAGTCCATTGATATTAAGGGATATTCGTGACCACTGATTGATATTTCCTGCTATTTTTGTTGGTAACTTGTTTGTATTTCCTTTCTAGGGTATTCTTCTGTGGGGTTATTGATTGTTTGTGGTTTCATGGGTGTATCTGGTGTCCTTAGGTTGGAGTTTTCCCTCTAATACTTTCTGTAGTGCTGAATTGGTAGATAGATATTTTTTCAGTCTGACTTTGTCATGAAATATCTTGTTTACTCCATCTATGGCGACTGATAATTTTGCAAGGTATAGTATTCTAGTTTGGCAGCCATGCTCTTTTAGCATCTATATAACTTTTGACCAAGCCCTTCTAGCTTTCTTCATTTCCATTGAATAGTCAGTTGTTATTCTGATGAGTCTGCCTTTATAGGTTAGTTGGCCATTTTCTTTTGCAACTCTTAAAATTTTTTCTTTATTCTGAATGTTTTGTGGCTTGATTATAATGTTGCATGCTGACTTTTTGGGGGGATCATATCTATTTGGTGTTCTGTAAGCTTCTTGTATCTTTATAGGCATTTCCTTCTTCAGGTTAGGGAAGTTTTCTTCTATGTTTTTATTGAATACATTATCTTCTATTCCTATTATTCTTGAGTTCGGTCTTTTCATGATGTCTCAGATTTCCTGAACATTTTGTGTTATGGCTTTTTTTGGTTTTAATATTTTCTTTGACTTATATACCTATTCAAGCAACTGGGTCTTCCACTTCAGAGATTCATTTTTCCATCTCTTGAATTCTGTTGGTTATGCTTGTATCTGTCATTCCAGCTTTTTTCTTCAAGTTTTCTATTTCCATCTTTGCCTCATTTTGTGCCTTTTTTATTACTTCTATTTTAGTTTTTAGTTCCTGGTATGTTTCTTTCATAGATTTGTTCATCTTTTCCAATTTTTTGTTTGTATTTTCTTCTATTTCTTTAAGGGAGTTTTTCATATCCTCTTTGAAGGCTTCATTGATCATCATAAATGTATTTTTTTAGTTGCTTCCTTCTGCTTCCTCTTCATTGCTCTGTTCAGGTCTTGTAGTTGTAGAACCACCACATTCTTCTGGAGTTACTTTGTTGTTCTTTATATTATTATATATATTTTTGCGCTGGCGTTGGCCCATGGCTTCAGTGGTTCACGATTAGGTGGCTCCTGGTCAGTTGTGGCAAGAGGGCTTGTGTGTATCCTGTCACCTCTGAGCAAGGGATCTTTCAATGTGTAACTCTGCTCTGGGCAGGGATCTGAATTTCAATTCCTTAGCTTTTCTCTGCTGATGCAGTTCAGGTTGGGTTGCTGAGCGATGCCCCTTCTTTTAGGTGCTGTTGGAGGAGTCCCTCACAGCCAGTCTATTCCTGTCTGCCCTGGAGTGTGTTGAGACACACACCACAGACAGAGCCTGCTCCCTGAGCCAGTACACAATTTTCCCTAGCAGGGATTCAGTCGCTGGGGCCTGCTGACCTCACCTCACCTCTGGGCGTAGTCTAAGGCCTGTCTTTAAAAGTCCTCAGTCCTTCTCTGTTGAAGCAGTTGGAGGTGGGGTGGCCATGCAAGTTCCCTTGTTTTAGTAGCAGCTGGAGGTACCTTCACAGCCATAGTCTATTCCTGTCTGCTATGGAGCATGTGTAGACAGGCACCACAGTCAGAACCTGGTCCCGGAACCAGCTCATCACTCATTTTCAATTGGGTTGTTTTATCATTTAGTTCATTATATCAGCTGGATAATACAGCAGATATCAGGTACATAGTTTTCAAGGGGTCTTTACCACACGGTGACTTACCTCTTTTATATATTCATTATTATTTTTTTTATTACTAGCAGACAAAGTTTTTAGTTTTATAAGGACATATTTTTACCTGTTGACCTAAATTCTAAGTACTTAGCCCTTTGCATACAGATATATAAGCCGTGTTAAATAGAATCAGACATACGTGTGTCTGTTTGCATGCATTTAAAATTTATTCACATGTGTATTTATATGTAATAATTCTGATTAAAGATGTGATAATAGGTTTTTGAAGGTGATGTGGGAAGAGCTGGAAGCAAGAAGGAGGGCTGTGGGAGTAGATGCAATTTTGTTCATGTATGTGTTTCTCAGGAAAATATTTAAAATTTAATTGAAATTTAAATCAATCTATCCCACATGAATTCTGATAAGACTTCATCAAATCCACATGTCAAATAGATACTGTTTCCAATGAAATGTCCTCCTGAAGTATTGGTATTAGCCATGTCCACGATCTTTTCCTCCAGCCTGTGTTTAGTGCACTAGTAGACACCCCTAACACTTTATAACTTGAAATATCTCCTTCTTAGACTCTATAATAAACAAAATTCTGACCATCAAGTGAAAATCCTGCATAAGGGCAAAGATGAGGGTACTCTTTTAATAACCAAATACATTTGACTTGCCATATCATCAATTTTCTGTTGTTTTACATTGTTTATGCTTTTCTGTATTGTGGGGGCAGGAGACCTTTCACAGCTATTTTCACCATGGAAGCACCAGTTGCTTGATGTTCATGAAGAACCAGATTGAAGTGGAATTTCTGTATTTTCCAAACCACAGTTTCAGACACTTTACCCACACCCTGCCTCCTACATGTAGGTTTTTTATGTGATTCATTGGATCTCTTCAGTCTTTGATGTTGAAAACAATTTATGTGTGCTGAATAAATAAATATATGTATACCTACTTATATGCACATAAAGTATATTGTTTATTGAGACACTGGCTATCCTGGAACCAACTTTGTAGACTAGATTGGCCATGAATTTACAGAGATCAGCCTGCCTCAGCCTCCCAAGCTCTGGGATTAAAGGTGTGTGCCATCACAGCCATCAGGCTATATATGCAGACAGTTCTCTCCTGCCCACCAGTTCCAGAATAACCACTCAGCACCCCATTTGGTAGTTGCTATAACAATTTATGTTGGGCCATGACACATATTATCTTCACTAACTGAACTAGAGGAGAAAGTGTAACTCTAGCCTAAACAACTCTTTTAGGCTCAAGTATAACAGAACACTCATCAGGAGATTGCAGTTAATAATACGAGGCTACTCAAGTTCCATAAAACACTTATGTCTTACATAAGTTACTCAAATTCTGGGCAAAATAAATTTAATAATTTAATCAAATGTGGAGGCATCCTTATGAAATATACTTATCTAAGGACATAGATCCACTGTTTTCAGGTATAGTTAGCACAGTAAGTGCCAATCAGCTAAAGTCTGACACAATCAGGTTGACCAAGTTCCCACTAACGTTCCCCAGGTCTTCTCCACTAGCTCACAGTGCTAAAAGCCTCTCTTACCTTTGTCTCTTGAGGGTATATACCAATCTCTCCCACTATTGCAAATTCTTGATCCTGGATGCCGTAATCTCATGAACATTCCCTGCCTACTTTTGAAGCTTCTGGTGAAAACTTTGTAAAATGCATGAGTTCATTCATTTTATACAGGCCTACTGTAATGGTAAAAATTTAAGGCCCATAATAATAATGTTAGTCCCTTGAGATTTAATACTTTGATCAGTGGTCTTCAATTCTTTTAAATCTTGGCTCCTCATGCACACATTGGACTTATTATCATGCCAGTGTGAGACATAAAATTATTCTCTATAAGTAAAATATGTTCCTTTAAGCTAATTTGATCTCTTTTGATTCAGTAGCTATTTATATCTTAAGCTTTATGAGGAGGAGACAGATGTTAGACCCAAGTATTCAGAGAAAGACCATCTCTTAAATGCATTTGCTTTAGACTTTTCAAGATTTAATTTACTTTCCATTCAATTAACTTTCAACAAGAAAGTAAAAGCCCAGAGAAGTTGATTAAATAAGCTTTCAAGCAATGTTGACTTTTCCAGATCTCATCCATAGCCTATGTCCTTCCTTCTCCTCTAATTCCATCATCTCTTAAGTGGGTGTGTTCACCTGCTTTTTGAAGAGCAGAGCTATCAAGCCCTCGAAAGAAGATGGATATTGTCTGTTCCTCTTCTGATGGCTGTATCTGGTCAGGGGCTTCCTCGGCTCATCCCAGGAGAAGCTCAGCCTGTCTTGGAGGACCAGCAGAAGAATACTGATTAGAACAAGTATTTAATGGTTAAGCAAAATCTGGAAGATGGATAAGGTTGAACCGTGTGTGTGGCACGAAGATTCCTTCTGTATTTCTAGGTCTGCTAAGAGAAAGATCAGAGACAGACTTTGCAATTGGAGAAAGTGTGCATTGATGAGGAACTTTCCTCCTCAAAGTCCCCATGATGTTCCTATGTTCTCATTGTTGTGTGTTTAGTGTCTGGATGCTGAAGAGCACTATGATAAACATGTCATTATCATTTCCTGTTGTCTGAGGCAATATTTTCTCACTAATACTTTTTCAAGTATTGGAAAAATAACCAACAGATTATCATTTCTCTTCAATATTTTGTTACACATTGGAAAGAAATGGTATTAATTCCTTTTTAAATACCTTGTAGAAGTCAAGTGAGTCCTTTGTTCCCTGGGGCTTTTTGATGAAACTACGTAAACATTTTTAAAGTTACATTCACTTTTAAAAAAACAGAGAATAAAAAAAAGTTAGACTTGGTTTATACACAGGGCATGTTTTCAAAGCTCCTCAAAATCATCAGAGTATACACCATGGGCAAGGTGGCATAAAGAAAAGTCTAGACATTTAAAGGGAATTGGCTTACAGTGCCCTGTTTTATTTTTAGTAAGCATATGAAATGTTGGGTACAATTATGGCATTTTCATGCAGACACCCATAACTGACATTCTTCAAGGACACCACCTACCTAGAAGTGGGGACTGGGGAAGTCACTTTGATCATAAATTGTCAGAGAAACTAGATAGTCATAAGCAATAAGATGCAATTGAATTGTGTCTCATACCATGAATAGAATTCATCTGAGTGAACCAGAATCTTGAGCTGACACCTGAATATCAAAGTTCTGAGAATACAGGTGAGTGTTCATGTCTTACAATTATCAATTAACAAAAGAAACACCTGCTCATCATCAAAATCAGTGCCTTGGCTTTGAAGGATACTTTCAAGGTCAGTAGAGTGATTACAACCCCTGTGGTTTGCATCTTTGTTCACTGTGGGACAGGGTCTTTGCATATAGCTGAGCCTGGCAATGGTATTGCTGCCTTCCTGCCTGCTTCACCCTGGTATTGGAGTCACAAGCCTGAGCCACCAGGCCTGACCTCAGTTGTATTTGAATGAGACTTGTTTTGAGAAAACACTGGATACCTGGATCACAAGGAATCAGGACTAAAGCTTCTATTCTGAGTATAGAAGCTAGTCCTCAAAGGCTGTTGCTGACATTACCGAAGAGCTGAAACATTTTGAAACTCATAGCCATTCTTGGGTATGCTCCTTTAATTGTAGGGATATATATTTTAGTGGAAATGTGCAATATATTTTGAGCATTAATAAATGTTGCTAGTCTGATCTAAAAGCAATAGACTATAACAGAAAGCAATACACATGGCTGTTGATAAATATTTAAATATCTGTAGATCAAGGAGGCTGATCTCTGTGTTTTCATTGCTCATCAAATAATTGTCATCAGTTAGCAAACGTATGCAATATTTGCTTTAAGCAGAAATCCCAGGGCAGAGGAACATCAAAGTGTTCATGGATGAATAAGACAGCTTTGTGTGGTTCCTGTCCACACTTCCATGCCTTTACCTTACACAAATGCAAACACTGAAATTTAACCCTATTTTGAATGATGCATTTTCCTCTGATCCACCTGTCAGTGACAAAATAGAGACGAGGTAAGTATATCTCCTCCCTTTCTAAATATCCAGGCTGAAGAGAAGCTTCTAGGGTGACAGTCACAAAGGAATCATCTCTGATCTGTGTTTGACCCTTCACTCCTCCCTTACACCACAAGTGAGACAGTTTAAAAGCCAGTCATCTAGAATATTACACTGAAATGTAGCCTGATGAGACTCAGGTCTGCCTCTTATGCTCAGCTACTACAGTAGCTTCCATGAAATGTCATCAGTATGAGCCACTGAACAACAATCCCCATGACTCTGCTGTTAGTAGTATTAGTTTATTGTCGTCCTTGTAGATTTGCCTTTGGTTTTATTACACCAAGTTCGACCTGACCCATAAAAGTACCCTCATTGCAGCTAGATATCTCTTTCATTACTCTTTCCTATCAAACCCCTGATCCGTCATGTTCCTGTTCCAAATTGCTCCCATTTACCCAAGAGATATCATTTATTTCATTCCCAGGGAGATCCAAGCTTCCCTCTTGAGCCTTTTTTGATTCTCAGCCTCTCTGTGGTTGTGCATTGTAGCATGTGCTAAACTTCGTTAATGCTATTTAAAGTTGTGTATGTGGAGTCAATACAAGTCTAAGGCTTTATGGACAGATATGATCTACCTGTTCACAGAATGAAGATCATGGCTTCTTTGAGAAATTATGTCATTGAGACTATGGACACTTGAATTTGATTATGTTTTCTATCTCCCACATTGCTAATGGCTTTGAGAGTGATTCTAATCTAAGTCATACAGGTTTATGAGATGAGAGGTGAGAAGGATTACAACATTATTGACCATTCTTGTTATTCACCAGAAGACCATGTGATATCATTGATATTCCTACAGAGCAGAGCCAATAAATTCATTATGGCATTTTGGTTCTTGTTCTCAGAATCTTTCTCAGAGACAGCAGAGAAGCTCATCTCACACAAACACAGAATTTGCTGCAAGGACTTTATTTACATATAGAAGAGGAAAAAACTGAAGAACAGAGCTTGGGACAAATGGTCTGCTTCAGGTTCTCAACTTATATGGCAATCTTATTCTTGTTGTTGTAGTGATCAGCGGCGGCAGCAGAGTCTGTAGATTCTGTTACCAGGCCTGCAGACCCCTACTTGGCATTCTGGAAAAACACAGCCACCTGTTCTGCAAAAGCAGGATGCACTTGACAGCTCATCTGAGGGAAAAGACCACAAAAAGCTCTCAGTGTGTGAGTCAGCAAAATGAAGAGACTCTGGGCAAAATATGTACCAGGTGAAGTGGGTCCTCATTTATCATTACTGAAAAATAGCAGCAGCCTGAGTAATCACAATCAATATGAATAAATATGCATATTAAACTACGGACCTCCAAAAGATTAATGTCCAATACCAATTTGTCTTAATGTGTATGTGTGTGCATGTGTATGTGCACATATGTATGTGTGTTTGCAAATGTGTGAGTGTGTGTTTGTGGGGGGGTGCTTTTGGTGTCACTCATTTTTCTGTATCATGCCATTGCATAAATATCTAAACACACACCTACTGTTCTGAAAATTTATCAGAGTCAATAAAATATTCTCCCTATGAAACGGTCTAGCCTTTTAGATCTAGAAAAAAAAATCCCTAGTTACTCATCTACATGAATATAACCCAGCGACATTTATAAGCCTATCTTGGAACAAAATCTTTGCAGAAAGAAATTGATTTATTTTATTGTTGTTGAGTAGTAAAATAAAGACGTAATTAAGCTACCCAGGTGAACTGACTACAGAGCTGATCTCCATCCCTCCTCTCTCTCCTGTATCTCTACCATGCTGACATCTCTCACCTGCAACTTGAATGGCACTGCCTTCATTCTCTTCATGCCCTCCAAAGGTTATGTACATATCCTGGTCATCCTTTCCCAGCTGCTTGTGGTCTAGAACCACCTCAGCTCTTCCATGGAGAGGATCGATGGCCAGCAGCAGAAGAGCAGTGAGTAGAGTCAGTGTCCTCATATTTCAGGGTTTCCTATGGGATGAAAAAAATCAGTGACCAAGTGTGTGTGAGGTAAGTGATGAGAAGGGTGTGAGATGGATCCTGTGGTTGGACAGGGTCTCTACTGAAAAGAAAAAGGATTTGATCTTAAGGTTCTCTTGATACTCTTGCTCTCACAGCTTCCATCAAACAATACCTTCATTTGAGGTTTTGCTGACTGCGTAAGATTTAAGAATGTGAGGATGAGGAGGATTCTGCTAAAGTTTTCTGTTACCACTTGAATTTTGTGCTTATAATTTGAATGAGTATTCACTTTTAAAATTAAAATAGAAGAAAAGGAATTTTTATGAGTTAAAGTTCAAAGAGACAATGGGTCTAAATCTCTGAAGATAGATCCTGATGCTTTGTGAAGTTAATTCTGGGGTCTGATCTGCATCCTGAGGATGCTTGTTAGTCAAGTTTTGTTACTATTGGTTCTATTATAGCAAATATGACTAACTTGCACACCTTATCAAACTATGAATAAAATGAACTCCAGTGACTCTGTGTAAAGCATTGGTCTAAGAATGAGGAATTTTATTCATTCTATCTATATGTAAGTATGAGTAACAACACTGTCAGTATTAAAGAATACAACTCAAGGATTTGATGCATAATTGCATCTTGATGTTCAATAAATGAATTAAAGTTCTAAACATAAGTCTTGACAGCATAAAACTACTATAAGAAAATCAGAGCTGAATATGAGCAATGATTTCTTTCATTATACCAAATGTGATGAGAACCAAGCAAAAGTAGACAAGTGGAATTTTACTGGATTTTACAGCCTCTATATAGGAAAGGAAATATGTATCAGAGTGAAATGGCCAACAACAACATGGTGTGAAAGTTTACCAAAGCATTTACCTGTGAAGAAACTATATTTCATGTATATTGAACATATGAATCTCAGAAGCCAAAAACAAAGTTGAACAATAATTTGTCAGTGGTCATAGACATATTTCTTTAATAGAAAAATTTTTAGGATTCTATTATTCTCAATACCTAAGTGACAAGTAAAACATCTTTATTTTGAAAAAAAAAGCTTTGTAAATTTCCCCTTAACCAGTGACAAATGTCCTTAGAAGCCACCATAGGCCTACACAGAAGATCTCCAGAAGTGTGTCTGCATATGTAGGCTCCTCCAGCGTGACATTGCCTTTAGGGAATCAGTTTACTTGGCCCCAATGACATGTTCGTACTATGAAATTGAAGATATTTTCATTACTTAAGGATCCTTGAGCAGTGCAGAAAGCAGAGCAGGAGAGACAGCACTCTTCTGTCCAGATCTTGGGATGCAACAGCAGCTGTACCCTCACAGAACAGACTGGCCCTATGTAATGGTCCCTTGTGATGTCCTAATTTTTTGTGGTTAATTTCTATTGGGTACTTCCAACACCTGTGGTGCAAGGAACAGTTAGGCAATTTGGAAAAGTTGGGGTAAGGCAGGGCTTCCCAGAGGAAATTCTTATTTATCTTGCCTAAGACAAGACAATACTTGCTTGCCAATTACTGCTTACAAAGTAGAGCCTGAGCAGCATAGGCATGTGGTTGAGGCTTAATCACTGATATCAAAAACTATTAAAGTGCAAAAATGAAACATGTGCCTTACAAATTATTTGCCCTATGTGATGAAGATGATTAGAATAAATATTCACTGAATATGTAGAGGATTTGAAAGTTAGTTCTTAGTGGGCTTCCCCTGGACCTAGGTTACAACCATGAAACCTAGTTAAGCCATTCAATGAGTAGAGATTCTGCTATATGATGAGATTGTACTTAGCTCAGCTGTGTGGTTCTACAGTTTCCAACAAAGTCTCCTATGTGTGTATACATCATATCATTTTCTGGAGGAAACACATACAACCTTTCTTGACTACAAGATAAACTGTTATTTATCTAGAGCAACATGTGCAAAACACTCATGTGATTGCTCCTTGAAACATAATGTCTTCAGGATGTTCCACAGGCTGAACAGATATCAGAGATAGTGGCACTGACAGTCTTGCCAAGTGATGTGTCTTCAGAGGCATTGTACCTAAAGCAATACTGATCATCTATAAGATTTGTTACAGGTCCACCATGAACAGAGTGGACATTTTATGCTGGAAATACACAAGCTTTCTACCATACTGTCCCTGCGAGTTAAAACAGTGTTTCAGTATTATCTCAAATTCTGTGGCACTTGCTGTCAGAATGTAGATTTGAGCATATGTTAGGTAATTTTGTGATCAGTAGTGAAATCTCCAGCATTTAACACTATTGAATTTTTCCAAGACTTGAAATGTTAATATTTCCTGATCCACTTTCTATGGTGAGATGCCTTACTCAGCTTTGATACAAGGAGGAAGTGATAATACATTAGCCTGTGTTGATTATTCAAGAGAGGCCTTATTCTCTTTGAGGATTGGTTGGTGAGTGGGATGGAGGAAGGTTGGGAATGTGGGAATGAGTGGCAGAGGATATGAAGGAGAACGGTGAAGGGTATGTAAAAGGAATTTTGTTGGCCATTAAAATATTTTTTAAGAAATATTATTGTTTTCACTTTCTTCTTCCTGGTTAATATTGTGGTCTGAATGCTTAATTCGTGTTACTAAAATCAGCAAGTGGAAATCTTAAACCTAAAGATTACGAAATTCACAAGTGTGTTTATTTCTTAGGAAATTAGTTTAAAGGGAGAAACCCTCATGGATGTGGTAGTTCTTTTATAAAAGAGGATAGAGGCTAAGGAAACTTCCTATTCTCTTTCACCAGATAAAGACTTTTTCTAAAATTATCATTTATCAAGCTCAAAATATACCATCACCGGAGAGTAAATCTTTTGACTGTTTCATTTTATACTCCATAGAATGCAGAAAAGTATCAACATATATTGTGTATAATACAATTATCAATGACCTGACATGTGGTGCTGTGTTATATCAATCAAAATGGATTGAGGTAGAATCCATATGCCATATGTTGAGGAATTCCAAATCATATGGAGAAGACCACATAGGGAAGAATTGAGTTCTCTTATAGTGGTATAACAGAAATATATGTACCTAGCTTTCTCATGAAAACAATCTTGATTTATAATTTTTATAAATATCTATCATTAAAACCCACTGAGCTTTAGACAGGGACAACTGTCTGGTGATTCTCCCCTCTTGGGCTGGAATCAGTAGCTGTAGTCTGCACATCTTCTTACTGCTCACAGCCCTGCTGAGCCTCCTCTAGTCACCAGTACCTTTTACCTACCATGCTGAAGATTTCTTCTGCAGCAACCTCTCTAAACCCTCTCCTCTCCTCCTTCTGCCCATGATGCTGACTAATGGCCAAGTGATAAGTTTAAGTTATAACATAAGTGTGTGTTATATAGAATTCATTTCTTATTGCAATAGATTCTTATACAGCAGTAGAAACACAAAATCTGCCCATGTATATATATGACTTGTATAGACTATTTTAGATACCAACTTAGCTTCCTCAATGTATTTATAAAGTGGGACTTCCTCTTTTCATTTAATTTCTCAAGAATAATTCAGAACAGGTAAAAAATAAAAGGGATATAGTCCTGTACTCTTTGAAATATTTTAGCGAACAACTTTTATTCAGTTTTTCTCTAAATTTCTGCACTGGTGATACAAAATTAGTGTATAGCCCAAGTGTGGTCCAAATCTCTATCCCTGGAGAGAAATTTAGTGGGAAATGTTTGGACTTGGCGATTGCTGGAACATGAGAGGAACCAGAATGTGATTTTTAAAAGAAACTAGGAAGTTAAGCTAGTAAGCTTCTGTAAGTCTGCCCTTCATTCACTCTTCCATCACAGAAAAGCCATCAGAAATATAAATAGGAAGAAATGCCAGAACGATTTTATTCTTTGAACCAACCAATTTCTCTAGTTAGTATTCCTCCTTACAGTTTTGAAGAACTGAAGTGAAAGTACTGATTTATCCTGAAGTGCTTCCTGAATCTTTAATCCAAGACTCCAGTTAATACGCATAGGAAACACAATCAATCCTAATGCAGAGCATCCAACACAATATTGTTCTAAGTATAACCTGGAAATCAGAATTCTCAGGTAATTCTAAAGCACAACCTTAATGATGCTAATTATCGAAGAAACAGGGTCACCCACACCAGAACACCTGAAGGCATTGGAATAGGTTATAAACCAGGAGTTTTAGGTTGACAGCCAAATGAGGGAGAATCTGGACAATGTCAAGTATATGAATATGTGGTCATTGAAGAAGTGAGAGGAACTTTGTCACTTAGGGTGTCAAACAACTAGCAGGTTAGGAAGCTATATATCTGGGCCACAATATACTGGAGAATTATTTTCTCTAACCTGTACATTTCTGAAACGATCTGCTGAACTTTCATTGACAAAGGAAAGCTTTTAAGGCATCTAAAATACATCCTATCAATCTCTTACATATTATATCTCATTATAAAAAAAGTACGGGAAACCAAACTTTCAAATGGAAATGAACATAAGTCAGAGAGATAGTGTTGTGTATTAGAACTCTTTACACTGTATATCATTGTATATTGTTGGCAACAATAGTATTGACTTCCGAGTATCCCCAGTGGATGAATGGATAAGGAGAATGTGGCATGCATAAACATTGTATGTGTGTTTGTTTGCATG
>PVIH01007183.1:0-103065 GCA_004025045.1 Sigmodon hispidus
GGATATACAGGGATGAAAAAAAAAATTCAGAGGGAAAGATGAACACAAAGAAAATATAGGTGTAGCAATCTTATTTGTATTTCTTCCCTTGATAAGCCATGTCTATCATTCTTATCCTCTGTATAGTTATTGTTAACTCTTCCACATTTTAAATTCTTTTTACTGTGTTTTTTTTTTTGATAAATACAAAATAAAGAAGAGAGAAAAAAAAATAATAGGTAACCTTTTTTCAAGTAAACCAGAAAGGAAAAAAAAAAAAAAAAAAAAAAAAAAAAAAAAAAAAAAAAAAAAAAGACTATAACCAAAGAACCAACGCTCTGTTTAAGGAAGCTGGGGATGGGCTAGGAGAGCTACAAAACTAAGAAAAGAGAGGGCAACAGGCTGCTGTGCAGAGCATCACCCCCAGCCAGTGCAGGTCACCTCCTTAGAGATTCTTTCTTTGGGCTCCCACTAGTTATTTCACTATTCAATCTACTCAAGAGGTTTCAGCTGCATTCAAAATAGGTAAGTTCAGAAGGGCTGCTTTTCATAGGAAACAAAAAAGATTGAGTTTCCCTGGTTAAACTCATCCAACTCTGAAACAGAGGAGTCTACAACTTTCACTTGCGAACACGGAGGTACGTGGCTAGCATAAACACCAGGAGAGGAAACCATAAGAACCAAACAAGGCCCACCTGGACTGCAGGCAAAGCAACCCTCCCTCCGCCCCGCCCCGCCTGGTGTTCTCTATATATACTCCCCCCAACCAGATGACCATATCTTAGGTAACAAGTGGGTAAAATCCTTTGCTTAATGGACTTGGCACAGCAGTATCTGGAGAGAAGATTCTATAAACTGAGTAGAACTACAAACTTGAGTTTGAATTTTTGGCCAAAGCCAGAGACCACTACCTACCTACATCCACTTTCATAAACTGGCAGCTGAGGGGAAACATAATTGCTCGATGACCTTGTTGCTGATGGTGCTGCTGTTGTCACAGCTGGAAGAAATGAGGCACCTTAGTTACTTTTCTCGTTGCCATGACAAAATATCTGACAGAAAGTGAAGGAGGAAGGGGTTGATTGGGGCTCATGCTCTAGGATAAATTCCATCACCTCCGAGAAGGCAAGGCTGCAGGCATCTGCTTGCTCATATCTAGGCAGATCAAGGTGCGGACAGAGATGAATACTGCTGCTCAGCCAATACTGTATTTTCCTCTTTCTATTTAGCCTGTGAATTCAGCCTAAGGTATAGCACTGCCTGTGTTTATTGTGAGTCTTCCCCCATCTTTATTCTGGAAGCACATTCACAGAAACACCCAAAGCTTCACCTCCTTAAAGATGTAAGTGTTTCTTTGTTGTTTTTTTATTTGTCTGTTTGTTTTGAGGGGCTGAGTATTTTGAGACAAGCTTTCTCTGTGTAACAACTCTAGCTGTCTTAGATCTCAGTTTGGAGACAGAGCTGGTCTTGAACTCACAGAGATCCGAGCACCTCTGCCTTTAGAGTGTTGGGACTGAAGCATGCACCACAGCTGACACTGCTGTCACCACACCCACTACCATGGCCTCCACCACCACCACCTAAGTATTTCTTAATTCAGTCAAAGTGACAGTTAAAATCAGCCATCATGTACAGAGACTCGGAATTGAAAATAGAGAATAAGGTTGTAAGATTGACAAGTCAAATCTAATAGGTAAAGGGCATGGAAGTGCCCCCTCACTGTCCTGCAAGAGACACATCATGTCTTAGATGGCTTTCTGACCATAACCCTGTAATTTAACTATTGACCTTTGGAATTTGAAGATTCACAGTGTCTTACTTAAATTATGAAAACCCCTCTACAACCTCTCGAACATATTTTTCTTGTTTTTTTTTCTTTAAGAAAACTTTCTAGGCACTATTAGCTATTGCATATAATTTCCTGATTTTTGAAATTCTTTCTTTATCATGCATGGTACCTGTAATCAATTGAGCAAAACCTTGTTAGATGGGAAGCTGCATATCAACAGATACATTAAATGTTGTCATTAAAGGGGGTGGCTGTCAGGACAGCTAGCCAATGGCCAATCAAATTAACCATGACACTGAAGTGCAACCTAGGAAACCAATGACTGTTTATTGGAGTTACTGATAGGTCTGTGGATTAAGGGTGGCTCTCAGGAGCAGTGAGGGGGGAAGACAAACTGTATGTCACATGGATGATGACACAGATTGTATCTCTTGAAAGCTGCAGTCTAGAGCTTTCTCCACAGCTTACAGGAGGGTCCACGGACCCAAAAGATTACCTCTCCCATGGGGCTCCCTCAGTCAATCTCTCCTTCTTCCCCAACAGCTGTTTACTACTTTTATGAAACTACAGAGAAGCCTTCTAGAATCTTCCAAGTTTCCTCTTCCCAGACATGAGACATTGTTTTTTGCCTCTTGAGTCCCCCTCCCCTCCTAGAGAGACAGTTTCAATTTGGAGGACACTGATGTACCACACTAACCTATATTGTGTCTCAACAGGGTAAGTTGGGTAAAGCTGTGATCTTAGGTATTTCAGTTTTAAGTGTTAAAAAGATAGTGGTACTCACTAGAATGAGGCAAGGCACAGTATCACACACACACACACACACACACACACACACACACACACACACACCAGAGAGAGAGAGAACTTTTGTCTTTTTCATACACCAGTAACCCGGGGCTAGTCATACCGCATTCTTCTTACTAAAACATGATCTGCCTAGTTAAGGGATGAAAAAATGATGAGAAAGATGTCAGGTGATGTAGAAAGTAGAATTTAGTTCTTTGGGGCAGGATAAGAACATTTATAGGGGGTCAGCTGCTAAAGAAAAGAGGGTAGAGGGAATACAGAAAATTTTCAAATGAAAAATTAATTTTCAAATCTAATTCAAAGCAGAGCAGAGCAGCAGCTGTGGAGGGAGTTGGAAGTCCTCCTTGGATTGTGTCTCCTAAACTTCCTTGTACTTCCACTTAGCCCAACATCATTCCATTTACATCAACTAGCAAAATTGGATTAATTAGGAAATAAGGGACTCCAGACAGTTCATTTCTAGGGATTGTTTGTACACAGCATGTACGAGAAGGAAATACAATTTTTCTTTTTACAGAATGACCTCCAATGCTTCCTGCTCCAATTTTAAATGCCTGCTTTTCCTGTGGAGCTGCCCTAAAGCTCTCTGTCTCCCAGAATCGAGTAATTAAAACACATATTTATTTTTACATCATTTATTTTTAAAACAAATACTCCTTGCTGTGTATTCTCTAGGAGCTGAGAACTGGACTAGCCTTCACTTATAGATGAGCGCTTTTAGAGATTCTGTGGGCTGAGAGGTCGTGTGGACATCGAGATACAAAGCCAAGCAATAAGCTAGATCAAGTCCCCAAGACTTCTATGTTGTCACCAGTGAGGCAATTCAAATGAAGAACCAAGGGAACAAAACGGTTTGCATTTGCTGCCATATAAAAGTGTGAAAACTTTAGCCATGGAGCAACCCAGTGATGTAAGTAGTGCTTTTATTTTCTTTTTGCATTTTTAAACTTTTTAAAAGTTAAAATAGAATTATATCATTTTCCCCTACCTTTTACTCCTTCCGACTCCTCCCATGTGCCCTCCCTTATCCCCTCTCTCAAAATTATGGACTTTTTTCTTTAGTATACACACACACACACACACACACACACACACACACACACACACACTCTGCTCAGGCCACTTAACTCATTTTATTTCAGGGCTGACCCACTTGGTATTGGATAACTTCAGACCTCAGTTATCAGTAACTTCTCTCTAATTGCTACTTTTCTTGATGGTATTATCCACTCCTTAAAGATATATGAGCAAAAAATCAGAATGCTATGTCCCTCCCAACCCCATTTTATGTTAACCATGAGCTGGCAACTGCCAGATATTGAGATGTAACCACAGTGGTGTCTGGTTCCTCCTTTGGCTTGTATACAACCATACTCCTCATGCTGGGCTCTCTCTTTAATGATCTATCTTCAAGGTGTTTCAATTTTGTGAAACTCTAAACAACAGCTTGATTGAAATCTGCTCTTGTAGTCACCTCCCTGCATGTGTGTAAGCATCACAAGAAAAAGCAAGTTCTAGCAAGCAGGCAAGAGGAGTTGGTTGGAAATATTCCTGTGGAAAGGAGCTGATGTCGGAAAAAAAAATGAGCAAGATCACTAGCTAACATGGCCAGCAGTCATTTGAGCACTTGCCGGCAGCTTGATGGGTGCCATGCTTGTGATAACTTCATCTGTTTGCCAAGTTCCTCCAATGGGGTGGCTTCAGCCTGGGGAATTTCTTGCCCCAATTTGGGAGCTGTAGAAGCCTAATACAGAGCTTCTCAGAGCCAGCAGCCTCTAATCAGGGGCACACCAGGAGCCTCCTCTTTTTCCACTGTCCAGGCCCCCACTTTCTGCCTGTATCAGGGAGCTAGGCTGAGAGTTCCTTGGAGTCAGAGCAGGACAAAAAAATTATTCAGAACATACGGGTTGACTGTGGTTAAAAATCCAGAGTAGAGGAAATTTTTTTTGTTTTATTTTTTGAAATTGTAACATAATTATATCATTTCCCCTTCTCTTTCCTCCTTCCAAACCTTTCCATATACCCCTTCTTGTTTTTTCAAATTCATTACCTTTTTGATTAACTATTGCTTACATGCATAAAAGTATATTTAACACACTCTGCTCAGTCTGTATGATATTATTTGTATGTATGTTTTTAGGACTGACCTTTGGTATTGAATAACCAGTTGGTATGTTTTTCCCTGGGAAGATGGTAGTTCCTGGTGTAGGGTTGAGGCCACCTGGACTCTCCACTGTCCACTGAGGCACGTCTACTGGTACCCTTGTTCAGCTCATGTTTAGGCCGCCATTTTAGTGAGACTTCATGGATTTAGCTTCTGGTTATTACTAGGAGATAATCTCGCAACTCCCTAATCCTGTGATTCTTACAGTCTCTCTGCCCCCTCTTCACCAGTTCCCCTAAGCCTGATGGAGTCGTTTTGTAGATGTCTCTATTGAAACTGGGCTCCAGAAATGTGTATTTTGATCAAGTTATAGTTCTATAATGGTCTTCATCTGTTGCAAAAAGTTTCCTTGATGAAAGGTGAAGACTACACTTACTTGTAAATATAAGAACAAATATTTAGAGGGTAGTTGTGGATTATTCTGGTTTGGTAAAGTGGGAGTTCTCCTCCAGGACCCATGACTTCACTAACTCTGCCGATTGGCTGGGTTTCCATACTGGGCATGGCTTCTATCTTGTTGATCAAGTCTAATGTCCTGTTAGAGAGCTTCTGATCAAGGCCATACTGCTGGGCTTGTGCTCCCAAGAGACAATTCCTTCTGAGCTGTGAGAGCCTCTCTCCTGGATTCTGGGAGGTTTGCCTGTTTGTTTGTAAGTCATTGGCCTTTGTGGCTCACAGATGCATCATTCTATCTGTGCCTTCATCTTTACTGTTTTCTGTATTCAATTGTCTTTTGTAGTTCCAATTTTTCTTTTTTGTAAAGACCCAGATCATCATCATGGCTGTTTCATTTTACTGAGCACCACAGGCAGAGCCATGGCTATAAACAGAGACACTGAGGCTTCGAAAGCTTTCCTTGCCTCCTCTAAATCGATTGCATAAATTGTCTCACCAGGTTTGAGCTACAAATTCAAGCTGTCCTATTTGCTACCCTGTATTTCCAAAGGAGCCTAAGGTCTTCCCCTCACTGAGCCACTCTCCATGGTCATCAACTTTACTCTCAGAACAAGCTATCCATCTCTAAGCACCTATTGGGCATATTATTTCACTTAATCACCCTAACAACTTAGAAAAGCAACACACTTTATCTTGGCTCACAGAGAAGCAAATTGAAGAATAAAGAAATGGAGAACATTTGGCCAAGGTCACAACACAAGTACAGATTGAAGCAGGATTTAAATTGCCCCCTGATGCAACCACCTCTACTTGACCCTAAAGATCTGTTTTCCCCATTGTGCTAAGCTGCCTTTCACATAGAGCCTGGGGACTTTCAGGCTATCATGAGGCTACATTAAGAAATAACAGAGTGCAGATAAATCCCCTAGTGCTCTGTTCCTAAAAGCATGCACAAAACAAGCCTCACTTCCAAAGACTGCATCAGCCAAGAGAAGGCAGAAGGAATTATCAAATGTTTGTTTGATTACCTGGGCAACCTCACCAGTGCTATGTAAATCTGGAGTGTCTAATCAGCCAAGACAGTGAAGAAAGATTTTTAGATATGAGCATTTTTTCGTTTGTGCCTCTGATATGCTCAGTTTGGTATGTGAAGAGGGAAAGGGTTTTAATCTACTTTGGCATAATGGTGGACCAAGAAATGAAATCATTTCTCTCATATTTAGGTAAGACATTTTGAACTTTTTTTCCACCTAGGTGTATCTATTTCTGTGTCTGTAGCACATGGGAGAACAGGATGGGAATTTTCATGTGTTGAGAGCAAAGTGGGATTCTGTACTAGGCAGTAGGATGCTCCTGGAGAGGCAGAGTTAATGCTTGACAAATGTCAAACACAAATGGCTATTGATTAGCAAAAGAGATCGTTGGCAAGATAATATTAAGACCTTCAGGGGACTGTGGACCATTACCAGTTTTCACTGGGGGAGCAAATGCAGATCTTGGCTCCCTGGAGTTTGGCAGGTTGACACTTTCTAAGACCATATGTAGTTCTACAGTGCCACCATGTGGTTGCTTCTCAATTTGTTCAAAAATCCTGCCAGAGCCTGACCTGTGTGAAAGAGGCAACATGATTCAGAAATCATCTCATTAAGATGGCTGAGAGAAGCATTGCTGACTGGTGGTACATCTGAAATACAGCAACAGTGTATGCCAGGGAAGAGTCAGGGAAGGAATTACTGAGTAACTCCTCAGAAGCAGAGCGGGTGGTATGAGGAGAACATAGGCCTTAGGACTGAATCCTGTGGTAAGAAAGCAGGCGAAGAGGAAATGTATCCACTGGAACTATGACCACACTGGCTGGCCTAGGAATAAAACACAGCTTTCATCCCTGAAAAGAAGGATTTCACAAAGGTAAAAATGAGCAGCGGCCATCATATTGTGGATGGTACTGGGAAATGATGAAAAACCTGAGCTGAAATGCAGTTGCACCTAGTCTGGTCACTACCCGGCTCTTAAGAGAACCTACGTCTTTCGTACCTACCTCAAGAGAGTGCCTTACTCTTTGAGGCCTGCCTGCCAGCTCTAAGTAAAAGCTCCTGCTGATACTTCCTGCTGTGTCCTTTACTACCAACAAGAAACAATCTTCTACATCAGGGCCAATGAGGCCTGGAGATGCATTTTCCAGGTCATTATGACAGAAGCAGAGCAGGATAAGCAGATTACGAGCTCTGTAAAATCAAAGTAAGCTAGAAAAAGAAAGCTTTTACACTGCCCCTTGTAGATTTGCAGACACCACAAGGCAGGCATGGGTTGCTTTGTAGTAGAGGAGATGGAAACTCCTAATGTTCTGAGGTGAATGGTGAGTAGGGACCAGTAATTGAGGAAGCTTCCATAGAAGAGTCTAGAAGTGGACCATTCTATGTGATTCATCAGGAAGTGAATGTGTATTTACTCTCTGAGATTATGACATGTTTTCTCAGCTGGAAGTAAAGACCAAATGCAGAGAATCCAGCAGATATTATTATTCAAGGCCTTGCTATGTGCAGCTGATTGCAGAAAAATATTGCATGCATCCTGGGTTGTCAGTATAGAAAGACTTAGCTTCATGCAAGTCTGACTTTATAGAAGAACTCATCCATTTGTGAGTCTCTTAGCTCTGAGGGGCTCTAGCTCCATGGCCTACTTGAAAGCAAGTGGGCAATGCTGGGAGACCTCCTTTTGAGTCAGAGTTGAAACTGCCAAAAGACCCCAAATCTGTTCATTGTCATCACTTTGACAAGCTAACAGAAACTTACAAAAAGGGAAACATGCATTGTAGCTCACAGTTTCAGACAATGACCGTCTAGATTCAATGCTTTAGTCCTGAGGCAAGATGTAGAATTACAACAGCAAGGTCTCCTCTCTAAGGCAGCAAGCAGAAAGGAGAAAGGAAGAGGCTAGGGCAAGATCTGGTCCCTGAGAACATACCCCCAGCCTCCTGTAAACCATATTATCTAGCACCTCCCAAAATAGGACAACTAGATGGAGACCAAGTCTTTAACACAAGAACCTATAAAGACGCTTCACATTTGAACCTTAACATCACCCTGTCCTATCCCTGGCCAGAAGCAAGCTTTTGAGTAGATAGAAACATGAAGAAGCCCACTGGTAAATACTGGAGCTAAAATAGACTCATGCTAAACTGTCCCTGACCTCTCTGACTAGGACATGGCTGAGTAGTTTGGTTACCTTTGCCTTGGTCATGGAAGGGAAACAGAAAAAGATAAATGTCAGGGAAAGGAGAAAGTGGCTTGAGGTTGATGAAGGTGATGTTAGAGCAGCTGGGGATGGTGGGGGAAATGAAGGGAGTTTTCCATTGTGGGTGTCTTGGTGCCACACTGATCCAGTTAAGAAGCTCTGTTTAATTTTCTAGTTATGACTATAATCTGGAAAGAACAGAAGTGCTTGCACACAAGGCTGGAAGTGCATATCTCTTAGGGAGAACTCTTTAAATCTTCTATGTTGCTGGAGATGCAACTCCGGACTTTACATATGGCATTTCTGAGAGGGAATATCATACATGCTGTTTAATTCACATACATTTAAAATAATTCTAATCTGTGCAAAAGAAAGACTATGGTTCTTTCCTATCCTGTTGGCAATTTTTATTCCTGCCTTCACAGCGTTCTTCCCCTAGAGGTGGACGTACACAGCTCCCATCTGATAATACTGACATTCTCTTGTCAGTTTCTTATTAATTGAGTGTTGGCACAGAAACCCTAGTTGTAGCAAAATGGATTGAACCATAAACTATTCCTGGAAATGGGCAAAACTGGGGTGAGGTAATTAGAAAAAAATTTGGTTCCAGGTGCGAGCATATTTGTTTTTAATCTCTAAGAATTTGTGTATCAGTGCCTTGAGGGCTGATATGGAAAGAGAAAACATTTCACAAGGCTCATGCATAATTTATGCTCCATCTAAACTCCGCCTGAATAGTTCTTCCATGTTTTTCTTACAATTTATTTTATTATTTTTATTAGACTAGTCTTGAAAGGGAAAATCTATCACTATTGAAAATAGAATGCCATGCCACATGTAATGTTTCACTTGTAACCTCACGACTTGGAAGGATGAAGCAAGAAGGTCATTGAAAGTTCCAGGACAGCCTGGACTACATGGAGCATCCAGGATAGCCTGGACTACATAGTGCCTTCAGGACAGCCTGGACTACATGGAGCATCCAGGATAGCCTGGACTACATAGTGCCTTCAGAACAGCATGGACTACATGGCACATCCAGGATAACCTGGACTACGTAGTGCCTTCAGGACAGCCTGGACTACATGGAGCATCCAGGACAGCATGGAATACATAGTACCTTCAGGACAGCCTGGACTACATGGAGCATCCAGGATAGCCTGGACTACATAGTGCCTTCAGGACAGCATGGACTACATGGCGCATCCAGGATAACCTGGACTATGTAATGCCTTCAGGACAGCCTGGACTACATGGAGCATCCAGGACAGCCTGGACTACATAGTGCCTTCAGGACAGCATGGACTACATGGAGCATCCAGGACAGCCTGGAATAGTGCCTTCAGGATAGCCTGGACTACATGGAGCATCCAGGACAGCCTGGACTACAGAATAAGACTGTATCTCCAAAGGAAACAAAAAAAGAAAAGAGAATAGAAGACTAAATATAAATGCATCTCAATCCTTGTGTGAATATAACAATCACATTCTTCACTCTAGACAGTCCTGCCTCCCCCTGACACACATCAATCCTCCAGCAAACTTTCTATTCTATCAGCCATAGTGTGGGCACATTTGGAGAGCTGCTCATGAAACAGTGAAGACTCTGGCTCTTATGTGTCAGACATACTGGGTTCAACTTTCAGTTGTAAGTTATGAACAAATCCTCAAGCGTCTGTTAACTTGAGTTTTTTATCAATAAAACTAAATGTTTGATTTACTGAGTTGATTCAGAGGAAGTGTGTACAAAAGATATAGCAGCGTACTGGCAGGTGATGTATAATGTTAGCTGTCATCATCATCAATGACAACATTATAATTTTCCCTTAAAGCTGGGTTACCAGCACACAGTTCTTTCTATTAGCTAGTTCACATAACTGTCACGCTGTAATTATACACAGGAATGCTGGTCAGAACATACTGAGGGTGAATGTCTCAAAAGATGTGCTTGCCACTAAAATTAAAAGGGCCAGTCAATGGCCTTCTTGGGTCTCATGTTGAAAAGTCAAGTCAGTAAGTCAGAAACAAGTATATCAATCAATTTGAGGGTGATATTTTAATATTGCCTGCTTTTTCCTAGATTCTGGTTGTCTAGGGTACTTTTTCTCCTGGAGGGAATTAGTCAGAAAACAGTGAGAACCTAAAGGAACTATTTACAGAGATGAAAAAAAACAAAAGGTCATATCAACCACAGGAAGTTGCTATATCCCTAAAGACAGGAGAGCAGATGGAAGAAGCTGTGGCTGGAGACCTAAGGTAGCCTTTGTCCATTGTCATGAAAGAACCCTGAACCTCATTCCCCTCTGGAGCCAACAGGAGGAAGCAGAGAGAGTAGTTGCCATGAACAACTCTTCTGCTTTGCCTGTCTCCTGAAGTACCTTCTAGAAAGTGAGACAAGTTGTCATCTAAAAGGCAAGGGAATCATGAGACACACCACACTCAGAGGTCAGCAGAGTGGGGCACAGTGCACATCCATCCAACACTGTGATATTTACAGATCTATGCCACACCTCTGAAGCCCTCACATTCTTGGTAGAACAAGTTGTAAATGTCAAATAAATCACACTGAGAATATGTGTGTGAGGGGGTGAGCAAACAAAGTACCAGATGCTCCGCAGTTTATGATGAGGTCATAAAACATCTTTCATTAAGTTGAAGATATTACAAGTAGAAAATAGATTTAGTAACCCTAATTATTGAACAACACAGCTTGACTTCACCTACCTTCATGTGTTCAGAACACTTAGCCTGCAAAGTGGACATTGTGGAAGGCTATCTACCACATATTGCTAGCTTGGGGGAAAAAAAAAACAAAATACAAAATATTTTTGCACAGAATGTATACCTGTTTTCCAAAATCCTGAAGTAGAGAGCCATTGGAATTTGGAGGGCTATATATAATGTCATGCAACAACCACTAGAGCATAGAGTCAGCACCTCCAACAGGCCAGAGGATACTTTCCAAGAGCTAACAGCCACTCAACACTTAGCTCTCATATAGGCAGTAGAGAACTATGGGAAATGTTTTTTAGCTACTTGCCCAAGCAGCATAATTTTGGAGGTAAAAGAGAAAGCATCATGGCTCCCATCTTCAGCTGCAAACTAGCACGATTAACAAACATCTTAGTGTAAATCACTCATCCAGTTACAATGAACACACACCTCTTTTGAGAGAACACAGCCCTGACATGGGGGCAAGGACTGAAACCTGAGCTAGCTTCTTACAGCAGCTTGGAATAATAATGGCATACGTACAGCCATGGAGGCAAAGCCATCACTTATCAGTGCCATGGGCATCTAAAGCCCATTAGAGTACCATAGGTGACCTCCTCCTTGAATGCCTCTGTTGAGTGAGCTCCCAGGAAGGCAGAAACAGTAGTCTTGCATGAAGAAAGCAGCCTGTTCTGCCTTGCTACTTCCTCACAGCAAGGCCAAGCTAATGATCCCATTACCAGAGCAAGCCTCATCTACACCTCTCTCGAGCTCATTCTTAGTTGTGATAAAATGCACATAAAATGTACCACCTTAATCATTTTTAAGCATACAGTTGAGTTGTGTTAAGTACATTCACATTTTTGTAAAAGTCAACCTCCAGAACGCATTCATCTTGGAGAATGGACATTCTACACTCATTAAGTGATTTTCACTTCCATCTGGCTTCGACTTCTCTACACCACTCATATAAATGGTATCATATGTTATTTTTGTGAGTGGCTCTTCTTACTTAGCATATTGTTCCAATGGGTCGCTGAATCACCGCAAGTGTCCAAATTCTCTTCATATTTAAGATTGAGCAATATTCTTCTGTATGGTTACATCTTGCTTATTGGTTCACCTGTTGCGCGATGCTCAGTAGTTTCTGCTTCTTTGCCATCATTTGTGGTGACATATTGTATATTTAATAAAAATAGTCTGGAATGTCAGAGGAGAGTCAGCCACACAGCCAAGCCAGGAAGGTCAGGGAGTGATGACCTGCACCTTTAATCTTAGCTCTAGGAAGGTTGAAAGAGGAAATAAGACAGCTGGGCAGAGGAAAAGAAGGCAGGAGTCAGCTTTCCCTGGAACTTCCCTGGATACTTGAAGAAAGAGAGATTAGAATCGGAGGATTTTGTGGACACAGGCATGAGAAGTTGGCAGGTAAGAAGTGGCTGTGGTTTCTCTTTCTCTGATATTTCAGCTTTTCCCTAATATCTGGCTCTGGCTTTTTATTATAATACCAAATAGAATTTATGCAACAATCATTCATAATGCTATAAACATGTACACAAATATCTCTTCAAAAGTCTCTGTATTCAGTTCTTTTGAGTATGCTCATAAATTGAATGCCTGTTATAAGCTTTTTATTCAGTTCCAATCAAATTAGTTCTGGAGTTATAGATTGGTTGTTTTGTTTTTTCCTGAACAGGGCAATGTGGATTCCTTCTGTATTTCATAAAACAAAGTACTTTGGAGGACAGAATCTAAAACTGCAACATCATAGCTTTGGGATTTCAGATGCCATTTTAGGGCTGGGAATATATCTCAGTGGTAGAACATTTGTGTAGCATGTGTAAAGCCTTGGAATAATCCCAGGTACAGGTAGAGGAGGAACCACGGGAGCTGGTGGTGGAGAAAAAGAAAGCATACCCATTTTAAGGCTGTGAAGGCTATGTCCTTTTGGACATGTTGCTTAACATCTCAGCAACCTGTGTAGTCCACTCTCAGCTAACTCATATGATTGATCCTCTGGGGTGTCATAAAAAAACACCAACAACTGTGTGTGTTAGGCACTTGCAATGTACTTTTTTACAGATCTGAATACTTCATAAAAAAGCACCAACAACTGTGTGTGTTAGGCACTTGCAAAGTACTTTTTCATAGATCTGGATACTAAAAATCCCTCATCAGGATGTCAGAAAAATCAGTTCCTTTTGGAGAACTCAGAGGAAAAAGTCTATGCCCCACCTTCTTCTCCCTATTTCCATGGCTGTTTTCAGAAGTCTTTGGAGCCCTCGGGAATGCAGCTCCATGACTCTGTCCTCTTCCTTTTGTGGGCCTGGGTGTTCATGGTGCATATTCTTTTCTAAGAGTACCGAAATTCTCTTTGTTTTATTAGGACACCAGTAATTGAATAAAAGCCATACTATGATAAAAGTTCTGGAGAGACTAGGAATATAAGGGACATAATTCAACATAGTGAAGGTAGTTGACAGCAAGCCCATAGCTAATGCCAACTTAAATGAAGAGAAACTCAAAGCAATTCCAACTAAAATCAGGAACAAGAAAAGGTGGTCCGCTCTCTTCATATCTGTTCACTCTAGTACTGGAAGTCCTAGTTAGAGCAATAGGACAACTGAAGAAGAGCAAGATGGTACAAACTGGAAAGGGAAAAAATCAAAATATTTTTATTTGCAGATGGCATGATAATATACATAAATGACCTTACAAATTCCAGCAGGAAACTCCCTACAGCTGATAAACACTTTCAGCAAAGTAGCTGGATACAAAATTAACTTACATAAAATAGCTATCATACAAAAATGACAAAGAGACTGGGGAAAAAATCCAGAGTAACATGGCCTTAACAGCTTCAAATAATATAAAATAATTTGGAATAACTCTAACCAAGGAAGTGAAAGACTTGTACAGCTAAAAACCTTAAGGAATTAAAGAAAGAGACTGTAAAAACTCGGAATATGGAAAGCTTTCCCATGCTCATGATCAGTAGGATTACTATTGTAAAAGTGACCATGCTACCAAAAGCAGCCTACAGATTTGGTGCAATCCCCATCAAAATTCCAACACAATTCTTCACAGAACTTGAAATGACAATTCTCAGTTGCATATGGGAACATAAAAAACCCAGGATAGCTAAAACAATAATGCATAATAAAAGAACCACTGAAGGTATCACCATCCCAATTGTACAACAGAGATATAGTAATAAAAATGGTATGGAATTAACGCAAAAGCAGACATAATGGAACCAAAATGATGACCATGACATGAATCCATGCACATATGAACACATAATTTTTTAATAAGGAGGCTAGAAATACAGACTGGAAAGAAGACAAAATCTTCAAAGAATTGTGTAAGTCAATGCAGATGTCTCCAGGTAGAAGAATATAAATAAATCCATGTTTACAATTCTGCATAAAACTCAACTTCAAATGAATCAAAGACCCCAAAATGAAACCAAATACACTGAACTTGACAGAAGAGAAAGTAGAAAATGGCTTCAGTTCATTGGCACAGAAGAATCCAGGACACTAATAGTGTACACTAAGATCAACAGTTAGTAAGTGAGACTCAAGAGACAGACATTTTTGCATGCAAAGGACATTGTCATCTGGACAGTGTCAGGCTATAGAATGGAAAAATATTTTACCCACTACACATCTAATAGAGAGCTAATTTCCCAAATACATAAATAATCCCCCAAAAAAACCTAGACGTCAAGAAAACAAATAACCCAGCTTTAAAATAAAGTACAGATGTAAACAAAGAATTCTCAGAAGAGAAAACTCAAATGGCTGAGAAACAACTTAAAGAAATGTTCAACATACTCAGCCATTAGGGAAATGCAAATCAAAACTATTTTAAATTTTATTTTACATCCATCAGAAGAGCAAAGATCAAGAAAACAAATGACAACTTATGCAAAGATGTGAGGTAAGGGGAGCAGTCATCCATGGCTGGTGGGAGTATAAACATACACAGCCACTGTGGAAATCAGTGTGGTGATTCTTCAAGAAGATGGGATTCAATCTAAATCATGATCCAGCTGGACCACTCTTGGACATATACTCAATGGTCACTTCCTCCTGTCAGAGTTACTTGTTCAACCATGTTTTTTATTATTCATAATAGCCAGACATTGGAAATGATCTAGATGTCCTTCAAGAGGAGAATGGATAAAGAAAATGTGGTACATTTATACAAGGAGCTATTTCTGAGCCATTTAAAAATTAAAATCACAAAATTCACAAATAAATGAATAGAACTAGAAAAAAAATCATCCTGAATGACATACTGAGATCCAGAAATACAAACATGGCATATATTTGCGTATATAAGGACATTAGTTGTTAAGTCAGTGATAACAAGGCTACAAGATGTAAAAACATAGAAGTTAGGTATAAAGTAAAGAATTAGAGGGAACAGATAGATCTCCCTAGGAAAGATAAATAGACTAAATATTTATGGATGAATGAGCTGTGGAGTGGAACGTGAAGATCAAGCAAAGAGGGTGAAGAAAAGGGAATGAAGGATGAAATATGCAGAGAGATAGCTAAAATTAAAGGTCATCTGAGGGGCAACATTAAAACCTAACAGAGAAGAAGTTAACTAAATGGATGCAGTCTAAATGAAATCACCAAATAATGAGACAGACAGAGTCCCATTGTCACCAAATGAAGTTTCCAGTACTAGGATTGGGTTACATCTAATTTATTTGTTGGCCAAATGGGTGCCATGGGAACCCCCAAACAACCCAGGCTGTTACCAAGACTATAGACTGGCTCCCACAAATTAATGGCAGGGCCCTTAATTTGTATTTGCTCGTGAAGCCAACAGGCATACAACTCATTGACTAGGGAGAAGTGAAGCTGGTGCCTACATAGTGCCATCATGCCTACCTGCTAACATCTTAGATACAGGAAGGTACTCTTCCTGTAAGAGGGTCATTCAACCCCTAATAGGTCCCAACCTACAGGTTAAGAACCACTGTGCTGAGTTCTCCAGCATCATACCGGGTGAGAGACACAGTCACAGTTGACATTTAGTGGGAATAATATCTTCTGAATGCTGCAACACCCTTCCCCATACTGATTATGGAGCTATCTGTTCATTCCTGTTGACTCATTGCCATGTAGACTCCAACCCAGACTATATTAACAGTGAGAGACTAGATGTTCTATGACCTTTTCACCTCTGGGAAGAGGAAGAACAATGAGTATGGACTTTAGGAGTCTAGTGTGGTCCTTAAGTTTCTTGTAATTTTTTCGTCTCTGAAGAACACACTTCTGCAGTTTTACATTCTTCTCTTGTCCTAGAAGACACATGTCTCAAAGATGGAAATATAAGATCTGCACAGTCATTTTGTCCTTCCTCTGCAAGTGTAACAGTGGTCACGTCCAGAAATATCACACACCAGAGAGGTACAGGCTGCCTAACTGATATATTATCTTCAGATGTTCACCTGTGTCCTGCATAATGTTCTGCAAGCTGGGAGACACAAAATAGATTTACTGGGAATGGGGATTAAAGTGATTAACTCTTTACACTTTAACTATATTGCCTCTAAATTACTTATTTGCCCATGTGCCCTCTGCACTAGAAAATAAGCATTTTCTAACATAAGACAATCAACATTTCCAGAAAAGATAAAATTAGCAGATGATCATTTGTGCCTAAAAAGTGTTTATTATTTAATTCCTTTAGGAAACACTCTAACGAAATAGCAACTTAAGGTTTCATGTAAAACTTCCTGAGCTTATCTATTGAAAAAGGTGCAACTGAATGTCACATGGCTTATTTCCAGAAAGCTTTACCATAGGGTCTTGAGTTGAATTTCTAATAGAATTCAGCCAAGACCTTTCACCAATCTTCATCATTCAATAGCTCAGCAGTCATGCAATTGGCTGCCCAGGTAGTGCCAAGCCTACACTGACTGTGGGATACAGGCAGAGAAAGGAATGAGCCGCAAACTCAGCACCACAGACTGTAGTTTCTGGACAAGCTTGCCTGGTGACTGATTTACAGAGGCAGCTTTTCTTTAATATCAAAAGCAGGACAATTTGACTAGATAGGCTGTTAAACTCTAAGGCAATGTCAAAATATTACTGCTGTCAATGTATATCCTGAGTCTAGTTGGTTTTCATGAGCTATAGCTTTGTTTTCTAAAGAATTAAAGAGTAATTCTATGTCTGCAAACATATATATGCATATGTGTATAATGCGTGCACGCGCACTCATGCATGAATGTGGACATGAACTTGCCACAGTGTACATATGGAGATCAGAGATTAACCTCAGTGTCCATCAGCACGTTTGAGACAGGGTACCTTGTTTGCTGCGGCAAGCTTCCAGGTGGTCTGTCTCTGTCTCCCATCTTGCCACTAGAGTACTAGCATCATAGACAAATGCTTCGGTCCATGGCTTTTATGTGGGCTCTAGAAAGTCCCATTGAGATTCCCATGCTTAAATAGCAGACACTTTATCCACTAAGTGCCCGCCTCAGCTTCTAAAAAGCAACTCTTAATATATACAAACCTAAGCAAATGAATCAAGACACAGGTGGCCACACCTTCCTCTGTCCCTGCCACCAGTTCTCAGCTATGTAAAGTCCACCTGGCTTCCATACATCCTGCCAGGCAGAGCATCAGGGTGGCTTATCTCCTATTGTAAAAGCCCACTCAATGCTACTAATAGCATAAAGAATTCTGTTGTGCAGACCGGGGAGGATTCTTTCATTTATTACCTAGTGAATCAATCCTGGCTTTAACAGATAATGGGTTCTCTGTAGTCTACACAGCAATGCACAATAAAGAGCCGTGTATAAATCCTAGCCGTGCCATCAGGATTCTGAAAGGAGAGAAGGGTTCCCCCTTTACCTCTCTTTCACCCATTTATCTTTCGGCATGTGGGAAAGGACAGCCTCTCTTCTCCTGGTGCCCTTGAGACTTGAGCCAGCAAGGCAAGGAGGGGAAGGGAAGAAGCCAGGGAAGTTGCATTGTTGCTGGTGGCCAGTAAAGCAGATGAGATCAAGCTGATTGCAAGGACGGAAAGAAAGTACAGAGCAGGGATCTGGGAGTGGCTGAGAAAGGGAGAAACAAATGCCCTGGGAAGCTCCAGAAAGTGCTTGGGTATCTTACAACTGCCCTTCAAGGAAAGGCTTATCCTACCTGAAATTATCGCCACTGATCTCCCAGGGCACTCCATCGAGCAGCAGCGGAAACACAGAGTCATTTTACTGGGGACACAAATCTCCTGGGAAATGTCCTACTTCCTCTAAGGACACTTAGTTGGCCAAATATTCATTCTCCTGTCACCTTTCTCAGTACACTCTTCCGAGCCAACATCCTCTACCTTCATGAGGCAACAACGCAAAAGAGCAGACTGCCCCCATTCACCCTGTCTCCTTGAACATTTCAGCCTCGTGTGTCCCGTTTGCACACAAACATGTTTTAGACTTGCCTTTGGTCCAGCCCCTAAGCCCTCTGCCTCCCAGAGGCGTGAGGTTCAAACAAAGCCGGTCAAATACGTACGTCAGGAGTAAGGAGCTAGCACCCAAACTCCTAACAACTTCTAACTCCAGGGCTAATTTTTCTCCTGCTGTGACTCAGCCTAGGGCTTATACTGACCCAAGAAGCCCTTATAATCTATTTAAAGGAAAGGAGAGGGCCTGTGCAACAACCCTTTGTTTCTTTATAACTGCTCCTCTACAGGGGTTAGGGGGATGGGGAAGTGCCAGTCAATTTCATTTTAAATGGGTCATTGAATATCCCCAATGGTGTCCTTTTCTTCCATATCTTAACTATGCTGTATTATAAAAAAGCTCAATACTTTAAGGGAGAGTTTACAATCTTTTCCCCTAGAAGGGAAGAAGTTTCATATTTCCTCACTTCCTCTCACTCAACTGATTTTTTTTTTTTATTTGCTATAAACAGCATCCGTTTCCAATATGTTTTAAAGGGCCAGCTTTTTTTTTCCACCAGTACCATGTAGACAGGAACACTGTTCCATGGAACACTCTTGGGTGAAGACTTCCAAACACTGGCCAAAATACTCTAAGAACTGCATATATATGTATAATAACCTGATGCAAAATGCTGGGTGCATCTCCCTAAAAGCACTGGGAAATGCTGAAGTTGTCACATGGTTTCCTAAGGAGGAAAAATAATCTGGAGCCCCCTTGAAGCCTCCCAGGCTCATCTATTTGCATATTTGGTCCCCAGTTGGTGGAACTGTTTGTGTAGGATCAGGAGGTGTGGCCCTGTTAGGGGACATGTGTTACTGGGGGTGGGATTTGAGGTTTCAGAAGGCTGGCAGTCTCTTCATCTTCCCCTTAACCAGCAGCTTCCTATTTTGAGATAAGGATGTAAACCCTCAGCTACTATGCTAATGCCAGGCCTGTCGGGCTGCTGCCATGATCCCTGCCAAGATGATCATGGAAACTGATCCTCTGGAACCATTAGCCCCAAATTAAATGCTTTCTTTTATAAGGTGCCCTAGTCATGCTGTTTTATCACAGCAATAGTAACTAAGATGTGAGCTTAGACTTTTCACATCTGACTTTCTAGGTCTATTGATGCTCACTCAACCACAAACTCTCACATGCTGCATAGCACACATCCCTGGTTTCCCAATTCCAAACACAGAACATAGAGGTAAGAAAGCATTGCTGGTATAAATGAACTCCATGAGGCCTAAACAGTTTTCCTCAAGCTACACCGCACATAAGTGACAGACCTAGGAACAGAACACAGATGTTATTACCCCTTCACATTATTCTATGTGACCCTGGGCACAGAAAGAAAAAAACACTATGAAGACAGGAGCAGGAACTTCTAAGAACTCAATCTGGCACACTGGCACTGGAGACTTGACTTTAATTAAGTACAGTGTTATTTTGTCTGGGAGGAAGAACAGGGCTGCCAGTGGCAATGAACCCCTCAGAGCCTGACAAATACCTGACAGATGGCACAGGTACCAGCTGGTACTGACTGTCCGGACTTTGCAGTCATATCTACACTAGGAACACAAAGTGGCAAAATGAGGACTCAGGAAGTCATGAGTCACAGAGTAGAGCCCCTGCAGGACTGACTGTGCCCACCCCACCCCCACCCCCATCTACATAATGAGATTAAGTGTATTACAATGTATTTAGCAAGACAGTATAGACTAAATGAGGTACAATGGGACTGTTTGGAGACAACACTCATAGAGTTGAATGAAGATGTAAGGTGGTATTCTACTCTGTTCAGATCTGTCCTCAAAGAAGAAGAAGGAAGAGGAGGAAGAGAAGGAAGAGAAGAAGGAAGAGGAGGAGAAGGAAGAAGAAGAAGAAGAGGAGGAGGAGGAGGAGGAGGAAGAAGAAGTTACCTCTATGCATTGAGGAACGGCCACACAAAGGTAAGACGAGGAGAGGCCGATACCTGAAGGCCGGGACGGAAGCCCTCACCAGAGCCCTGAGATGTCAATACCAAATCTGTTTTGTCGTCAGTCTGCAGAACCGTGAGAAAGATAGTACCTACTCTTTAAGATGAAACACGCCATGGTATTTTGTGACAAAGAGCAGAGCCCAAATGTTTGCAGCACTAATTTTCCTTATGCAATGGTTCTGAATAAGAAGAGTAAAGCAAACTAATGTCTGCTAATGGCTTACAATAGATATCAGCATTTTGTCAGCCATACATCAATGCCTCCTAGCTCTTAGTAATGGCACTTTGATTTTTCATTTGAAAAAGTCTGACATCCAGCCATGTTGTGTTTGCAGTCTTGGTAAAACTGTCAATTAAACAATATATTCCTCATATTGAAAAAGAAAGAGAGAGGAAGAAAGAAAGAAAGAAAGGAAGGAAGGAAGGAAGAAAGGAAGGAATAAAGAAAGAAAAAAACATTACCCATAACCAGGCCAGGTCATAGTTACATGGTAGGAATTTGAAAGTTGAGCACAATGACATATAGATTAAGAAAATATTGATAACTCATTTTGATAATTGTTCCTACAAAAATTATGGCCTCAAAAGTTCCATTGTCTAGATTATTGGAGCTAGGGAAGTGCCTGCCCTCTCCGCTATCCGGTCAATTGCTTTCAGTTTAATGGAACATTCCAGCTCCCTCTCATAAATTCTTCACTTGTACTTAGTCAAAAGGCTAAATATCAGTCATAAAGTCATTTTTAGTTCGAACCCGTCAAATTTGAACTTGGTGACTTGCAACCGGAGAACTCTGAAGAGTACAGGGTCTTTCAGGTCTGTGCTCCATGTCCATACACCCATGAATTATTTTTAGCTAAGTATGCAATTAGAACGAGTATTCATTATTGAAAGCCATTTATAATTTGGCAAGAATTTTACAACCTAAGAAGTTTAGCAATGAACTGATCATTGTGCTGTGTGTCTATGACTATAGCATTCAGAAGAAGGAGGTGTGGGGGCTGAATTTAAAGACAGCTAGGCTATGTACTCTATCGCAAACACAAGCACATAAGAATTGAGTTTAGTAAACAGTGTGTGCATTAGGAAAAATGGGCTTCTTTTGAAATATGTCATATGAAATTTTTTAAAAAATTGACGTTTTTTAAAGAAAACTAAAAATGTGTTTTGTTTCTGGAGACCTTTCTGATGATGGTTTTGGTAATGGGAAAACTTTACTATTTTGGCCCACATAGTTAACGATGGAGCGGATGACATTTTATTATTTGAATAACAACTAAGAAAATTTTTAAAAAGGCAATATATATTGTAAATTTAAAATCGGGCCAGCAAAAGAGTAGAATTTATCTAGCAAATCAGCTTTAGAACTCTTTCTTTTGCATCAAGTTTGGACAGGAAGTTATCATTTTTGGGTCCAGTGTTTCAGCCGTCTCTTGAAAGCACAAACCGAACGTCTGCAGCTAGTGAATGAATGGGCACTAAGGGCAAGTCACCAGGATTTTTGCAGTAATGTCTGTGAGTTGAGACAAGCCAGCTCTGATTTCCAGGCTGGGAACATTTCTACTTTTCTATTCTGATGAGCGAATGGAGAACAGAAAGATGTTTGATGTGTAATGAATATTTAAAAACAATCATTTTCTTACTGAAATAGATATATTTTAAAGTGGGTCTTTTTAATGATCATTTAATTTTTGATGGCTTCTTATTGTGAAGCATATCACTTTAACAAAATAATGTATTATATTAAAGTGACTGTGCACATAGGAATAATAATAAGCTCTCATAGCATTTAAGAAATAGAATGTGATCAATTCCTTGGCAATTTTTTGATTTCCCTCTTCAATTATTTTCTGATTCTTCTCTCAAAGAAACAACTACCATCTTGGATGTGTGCACTGGTCATCCCCTTACCTTTCATCAGGAAATGAGTGAATACATGGATGGATGGATGGATAGATATAGATATGTAGACATAGATATGTAGAGAGCTTTCTCTCCATATATATTGTGTGTAATCCTTAGTGACTTTAGTCTTCTGTTCAAAACTTATACATGTACCTAAAGTCCATTGATTTGGTACATAAATACATAGTGTCCTACTTTATAAATGCATTTTATAAATCAAATTAGCTTTACCATAGCCAGGCAGTGGTGGCACATGCCTTTAATCCCAGCACTCAGGAGGCAAAGGTAGGAGTATGCCTATGAGTATGAAGTCAACCTGAGCTACAAAGGTGAATTTCAGGAAAGCCAGGATTGTTGTATAGAGAAGCTTTGTCTCAACCTCCCTCAAAAAAAATTAGCTTTACTGCAATGAAATGCATGGTGCAGCTAACTTCATAAAAAGAATGGTTTTAGTTTAGAGGTTAGAGGTCTCAATGACTGTATCAAGTCCTGTAAGGCCACCTCACCTTGTGTCAGATTACAATGGCAATAGCTTCAGTAGCAGAGAAGATGGTCACAGGTGACTACATTTTGAGCAAGAGCAGAAAGGAAATGCAAAGGTGAGTCTGGCTTGCTCCTTGAAAGCATTCTGCCCGAAGAGATCGAGTATTATACAAGACACACCTCATGTCCGCTAATGACCTAATGATCTCCCAGTCTGCCCCAACTCTCTTCTACCTTTCGGTATCTCTACCATGGAGACTAAGCCTTCAGTTACCATGGGTCCTAAAGCAGCTCAAGCCATGTCTAAACCACTACATACACCACAGTTATTCTTCTTACCATGAATTGCTCTTGAATGGTTTGATTGGCAGAGACAGCCTTCTATGAACACATTATCTACTGCACATATACAAAAGTCTCTTCAATGTACATATTGAGGGCTAGAGAGATGGCTCAGAGTACTGTCTGCTCTTCCAGAGAACATGAGTTCAGTTCCTGGAACCCACATAAAAGCTCACAACTGTCCTAAACTCCTCTTCCAGGTGATCTGACACCCTCACAAGCATACATGCAAACAAAACAAAAATGCACATAAAATACAAATGTAAAAATTTTTAAAAAGATGTTTGAAGTACATTCTGGGTAGAATTTCAGAGTCACAAGTTAAGTACAATTTTTCTAGGAAGTACAAATATTTTTTCAATATGGCTGCGGTGGTTTATATTCCCTCAAGTAGAAGATAGTCTTTCAATAGTTCCATGTCTTCAGACCAAAGAAAGACATGTGAGCCAATAACCCTGGTGCTTTCTTTCTCCCCAAAGAATGGCAAAGGGTAGAGGATTCACACAGCACAGTAACTCTTATGCCAGTAAGCTGTCTTTGTGTATCTTTAATGATAAGAAAAGAGATTTCTTGTATTGGTTTGTTAGGAGTGTGTGTGTGTGTGTGTGTGTGTGTGTGTGTGTGTGTGTGTGTGTTAACCAGTATCCATGATGGTTCAGTGACTGTTCCTGGCACTCACATACTAAAGCAATATGTATCTATTATACATATTTAATTTAGGTGACATACATTTTCAGAGGTTTAGTCCATTATCATCATGTTAATTTTGAATTTTTTGATTGTTGAGAAGCAAAAGACAGCTTCTAAGAGACAAAGGACTATGAAATGGACTCCCAAATTGAACCAATATAGATACTTTAGGAATTCCTTAACTTTAAAAAAGAAGTCAAAAATATTTGTCAAACAAGAATCAATGATGCATGTTGTTTAATAGTTTAGCTATACCAGTGGGATTATTTATTTTTATTCATGTCCCTTTCCAAAGTTTTAAGTTATAATTAGAAAATTAAAATTATATATCTGTGTATATATATATATTAGAAATAGTATACAAAGTGAAGTTTTTACATATGTATATATAGTGAAATGATTACATCAAACTAACTAACATATCAGGTCACATACTTACCATTGTTGTATTGAAAATATTTAAGATCTACTCTTAACAGCACTCAGATATGCACATCTGTTGGAGACAGTCACAATGCTGTAATGTAGGTCTCCAAAACGCATTAATCCTATGTAACTGATACTACCTACTCTTTGGACGTGTAGAGAGTAGGAAATGTCAGTTACTATTTCTCCAGTTTGGGTTTATCATTATCATTATCATCATGATTATTATTATTACATTTATCTCTCTATAGTTCATTTTATAGAGGAGAAATTTCTATCCCCCTTGCTTCTCTGTCTCATTAATGAAGGAATTTAGAAATGAACTAAAATGGAAGTTTGAAAAAAAAACTTTATTAGATTAAAAGAACACCCCAAGACAGGCAAGCTTTTGGTCTTAGCAGATTCCCAAAGGAGGAGAATGAAGTGAAGGAGAGAAAAATACCCAAGCATTAAAGCTGGCATGGAGGAAGAGACATGGAAAATAAATAGTGGCATGATGGGGAAGGAAGGTTTCTTTTATTAAAGTAAGTTTTTTCATACAATATGCTCTTCTGACCATCGTTTCCCTTTCTACATCTGACAGAGACTCAAGTAGGTGATTCACATTACCTTTCCTGTCCCCCACTGTCACCCCCAGCACAGTAACAGCATGCTTACAGGTGATCCTCATTCCACTTCAGCTTTATCTACCTGAGATTCTGACTTTTGGTTCCAACCTAGGGTTTCCCTGACCCTTAATCCCTGCCTCTCCAGACAGTTATTTGCTGCACTCTACTTACAGGATCCCTTTGCCTCATTACACCTCCAACTTCCTGGAGACCACCCTTCTAGGTATGAACTAGCTACCCTTAGCTCTTTCCTGAAGCTCGCTTCCTCTTTTCTCTCGGCCCTCCTTGATTTCTTTCTGCCACCTACTGACCTGCACAAACAGCCATCACACATTTGTAAACTGCAGAAAGAACAATAGAGAAACCAAGGAATAAACACCTACTCAACAGATAATAGACCACGTATCAACACCTAAAGCCACCTCTATCATTGCAACCACAGATGCTTGGACACTGGCACACAAATATAGTCATCAACAGACAAGACAATGTGTCTCCACCAAAGCACAACAACCTACTTTGATATGCCCTGAGAAATACAACATAGCTAAAGTACAAGACTGGGACTTCAAAATAGTTATTATGAAAATGTTCAAGGACCTTTAAAAGGATAGGAATAAATTTCTTAAAGAAATCTGTGAAAACAAAGAGGAATAAAATGATTAAAACAGTTCAAGATGTGAAAGCAGTAATAACATCACTAAAGAAATCTAAACTATGATAAAATAGGAAATCTATTTTATTTAAACAGTCAATACAAACTTCACCAAATGAGGACAAAACATGGAGGAGACAATCTCAGGCATTTGCAGACATGGTGGAAGAAAAAAACAGTTCTATGAATAGCAGTAATAGAAGAAGAAAAAAACATAAGTCAAAGGCACATAAAACATTTTCAGCAAAATCATAGAAAAAAACTCCTAACCTAAAGAAGGAGATGCCTGTAAAAGTACAAGAAACATACAGAAAACCAAATAGACAAGACTATAAAATAAATTCCCCAAGATACATAATAATAAAATAAAACAATTAAAATGCTAAATACTCAGAGCAAAGAAAGAATATCAAAAACTTCAAGGCAAAAAGACCTTTTTTTCTAGCAGCAGACCCATGAAAATAATACTCAGCTTTTCAATAGATGCTCTAAAAGCCAGAAGGGTCTGAGCAAATGTTATACAGACTGTAAGAGACTACAGATGCCTACCCAGACTATATCCAGAAAAATTATCAACCATCATAGACAGAAAGAACAACATTCTGCACTAAAACTGAATTCAAGCAATATCTATCTACTAGTCCAGCTCTCCAGAAAGTGACAAAAGGGCAAATTCTATCTGGAAAGAATAACCACACCCAAGAAAACACTAAGAATAAAGAATTTCATACCAGCAAATCAAAAGAAATAGGGAAAACCCTCACCATAACAATAAAATAACAGAAAGCAATAAACAGTGATTAGTGGGAACTCTCAACATAAATTGTCTCAATTCTCCAATTAAAAGACATAGACTAACAGACTGTATTTGAAAACAGTATCCTTCTGATGCATCCAAGAAATACACCTTACTATCAAGCCTCAACAACACTTCAGGGTAAAGGGATTGAAGAAGATTTTACAAGGAAAAAGGACAAAGACAAAAATGACATCATTATCTTAAAAGATACAGAAAAAGTCATTGTCAAAATCCAACATCCCTTCATGTTAAAACACCTTGAGACTGGGAGCTGGAGAGATGGCTCAGTGGTTACAAGCTGCTTTTTTCTTCCAGAGGACTCAGGTTCAATTCCCGGCACCTATGTGGCAGCTCACAACTGTCTGTAACTCCAGTTACAGGGATCTAATGCCTTCACACGGACAAACATGTGGACAAATCACCAATGCACATAAAATGAAGTAAATACTTTTTAATTTTTTTTAAAAAAATACTTTAAAATGAGAATATCAGTGACAAACCTCAACATGATAAAAGTGATTTATAGTAAGCCCACAGCCTATATCAACCTAAACAGAAAGGAGCAAGTAAATCAGGAACAAGACAAAGATGTCTAGTTTCTCCACAACAATTCAAAATTGTCCTTGAAATCTTAGCTAGAGCAAAAGGACAAATAAAGGAGATCAAGGGGATATAAATTGTACAGGGAAAAAGTCAAAGTATCTTTTTTCAGATAATATGCTACTATACATAAATGATCTTAAAAATTCCACCAGGAAACTCCTCCAGCTGATAAACACTTTCAGCAAAGTAGCTGGATACAAATTTAACTCACAAAGATCAATAAGCTATCCTATAACAAATGACAAATATGCTGAGAAAAAATTAGAGAAGCAAGACCTTTCATAATAGCCTCAAATAATATAAAATATCTTGGAGCAACTCTAACCAAAGAAGTGAAAGACTTGTGCAATAAAAATTTTAAGACACTGGAGAAAGAAATTTAAAAGGATATTAGAATTTGAAAAGATCTTTCATGTTCATAAATCAATAGGGCTAATATAGTAAAAGTGACCATCCTACCAAAAGCAATCTACAGATTCAACAAAACTGTCATCAAAATTTCAACACAATTCTTCACAGAACTTCAGAGTAAATTCTCAGATTCACATGGAAACAAAAAAAAAATCAGGATAGCTAAAGTAGTCATGAAAAAAAAAACCAAAAAAACCTACAAGAGATATTACCATCTTCAATTTCAAGTTGTACTATAGAGCTATCTATAATAATAATAACAGCATGGTATTGATACACACAAACACACAGAGAGCAAAATTGATCAATGGTATCAAATTAATGACCCAGACTTAAATACCATAAATCCATACACCCATGGACCCAATTTTTTTATAAAGAAGCCAAGATATACACTGAAAAAGAGAAAGTATCTTCAACAAATGGTGCTGGTCAAAGTGGATGTTGGCAAGTAGTAGACAGCAAATAATTTCATACTTAATCACCCTGCAGAAAACTCAACTTCAAATGGATGGAAGAGGTCAACATAAATGAGGCTATCCCAACTCTGAATGAAGAGAAAGCAAGGAAGAGTCTTGGACTCACTGCCACAGGAAAGGACTTTCTGAATAGGAGGCCAATAGCACAGGCACTAATACCAACCATTAGTAAATGGGACCCCATGAAACTGAAAAGCTTCTGTATGGCAAAGAACTATCACCCAGACAAAGTGGCAGGCCACAGAATGGGGAGAAACTTTTTCCAATTATACATCTGATAGAGGGTTAACATCTAAGGTAGATTTTTTAAAACTACCAAAAACTTGACATCAAGAAAACAAATAACCAAATTTAAAATGGGGTACAAAGAATTAAAAAGATCTCAAAGGATGAATCACACAGTTTCAACATCCTTAGTCATCAGGAAAATGTAATTCAAAAATACTTTATGATTTCATATTAACCAGTCAAAATGAACAAGATCAATAAAAACAAATGACAGATTATGCTGGTGAGGATGTGGGATAAGAGAAACACTCATCTATTGCTTATGGGAAGGTAAACTTGTATAGCAACTATGGAAAGCAGTGTTGTAGCTCCTCAGAAAACCAGAAATAAATCTACTGAAAGAACCAGGATACCACTTGTGGGCATACACCCAAAAGAGTCTACATCAGAAACACTTACTCAATCAGGCCATTGCTATTCTACTCATAATAGTCAGAAATTGGAAACAGCCTAGACATTCATCAACAGATTAATAGATAATGAAAATGTGTTACATTTACACAATGGACTATTATCCAACTGTTTAAAAAAAAAAGAAATTCACTGATAAATGGATAGAATTAGGAAAAAAAATTTACCCTGAGTGATGCAACCTAGACCTCAAAAAGGTTATGTATTTTCTTATATGTAGATGCTAGCTTTAAGCATCCAATAGGCATGCCACAATGCATTCAATCAAAAATGATAGGTATAGAATGAGGGACTAGGGGCAGGAAAGGATCTCTCAATGATAGGGAAATAAAATATATAGCTTTGGATGGTTAATGGGGAGGAAGACTTGGGTGGGAGGATCAAGCAGAGAAAGAGAGGGAAGAGTGAGTAAGGGAAGAAATGTAGAGAGAGACAGCTAACTCTAGGGCCATCTGAGGGGTCCATAGTAAAAACTTCTTAAAATACATACATACATGAAAGAAATCTAAATGGAATCATCAAACAATGAGGGACACAAAGTCCCAACTAGACTTTTCTTACCATCAAGAGAAACTGCCAGTACCAGAAATGGGTTACATCTTATTAAGTTGTTGGCCAAATGGGTCCCTTGGAAACCCCCAAACACTTCAGGCTATTGCCAAGACTATTGGTTACTCTCCACAAATTTATGGTAAGGTGGAACATTGCTCTTGTACACTGTAAAGATTTGTCACACAAATTGGTTTGATAAAACTCTGATTGGCCAGTAGTCAGGCAGGAAATATAGGCAGGGTAAAGAGACTAGGAGAATTCTGGGAAGAGAAAAGGCATGGAATTAGTTGCCAGAGGAAGCAAGATGAGAATGCAGACTAAATGGCTAAACATAGATAAGAATTATGGGTTAATTTAAGTGTGAGAGCTAGTTAGTAATAAGTCTAAGCTAAGGGCCGAGCACTTATAAATAATATTGTCTCTGAGTCAATTATTTGGGAAGCAGCTGCTGGGTATTTGAGAGTTTCTGGTGGGACAGAAACTTCCAACTGTAGTAAGGCCCTATTTTTGAAAACAGTACCTACATTTTTCATTGACTAGGAAAAGGTCCAGGTCGTACCTAACTAGAGCCTTCACCTCAACTGACTACTGTCCACAATTCTTAAAGATGCATTGCCTGCTACCAGAAGAGAAAGGTAAACTCCAAAACAGTTACAAACCCTTTAATCTACAATGGTGACCTGCCTATATGATAAGCTGGTGCAATAGTTGTTAGATCAGCCAACCACTGTGATTGGATTTAAGGCCCACTCCACAAGATGGAACCCATGCCTGACCAAGAAATTGAGGCTAGATAGGCTGTGGACCTAGAGGAAAACCGAATTCTATTGCTATACTAAAGAACTATAGCAATTAAATGACTCCTGAGGACAGTCTGCTAGATTCTTAGAATCTATAGATCCTTTCCCATAGATCAGTGTCTTATTCAAACATCACCAGAGAAGCTTCTTCCTGTAGTAGATGGAAACTAATACAGAGTCTCACAACTCGACAGTGTACAGAGAATGAGAGAATTTGGAACATCCAGTTTTACATGGTAGATATGCATCAAATCCTTCCCCTCGGGACTCAGGAATCTATATGAGAAAGAAGGCAGAAAGATTGTAAGAGCCAAAGGGGATGGATAACACCAAGGAAACAATGTCTTCCAGGCACAATAGGATTAATGCCCATATGAACTCACAGGGACTGTCTAGCATGCATGGGGCCTGCACAGGCCCAAGCAAAACTGAGTGCTAGTGCCGCGATAGGGTAGCAGCCCTAAGCTTCCATCTCTCACCAAGAAGCTATCTCCAATGGCAACTGCTCACAGAGGAAAACTTAGTTTCTCCTAGGGAGTCTGCATTGGGTATACAAATGACGCTGAAAGGCAGGCCTTACACCTACATTAGATGCCCAACACAAAACAAATTCAAATGTATTTTGGTGAGTCTTTTTATCTTATAATTTTGGGTCTTTATATTACTGTTCTTTTGATTGTATATTATGGCTTTTGATTTTTTTTTAGGGGTCTTGTTTATATCTCTGTGTATGTATTTCTTGTGGTTTCTCTGTGTGTTTTGATGTTCCTTTTATTTTATTCTTTTCATCAATTTTATTTGCCTATTTGTTTTCTTCAGTGACAAAGAAATACGGCTAATTTTGGAAAGGTGGGAGGTAGAGAGGGTCTCAATGGAGATAAGGGAGGGGAAATTGTGATTCAAATAAAAATATGTTTTCAGTTTTTAAAAATGTGTAGAATATGTGTGTGTGAATAAACACACACATACATACACACCCATATATGTGTGTGTGTATATATATATGTCATCAGAAAGAAGCTGACAGCAATCTATCATGAATTACAAGCAAACTTCTACCAGGAGGTCAAGGACCAATACACCCTAGTAAAGTCATCTCCCTGTAGGGCCAGCCTTGTGAGCTGCCTCCAGTGCCTGCCTGCAGCATGTAGCAATGGAAGACTTGCTCCTGCCTGTTGTTAGCTGCCCCTTCCTGTCAGACTGAGGGACTGAGAAAATCCCAGCAAACCCTTCACCCCAGTTACCAACCCTTGGGCCATTGTCCTGTTTCCATCCCTGGCCATTCCAAACTGCTTTTGATCCTGATTCCTCTTGGGTTGAAGGAGACCAAGTCCCTCCCCCAGCATCCGGTCTTTTGGGGGGAGCATTCATTTTATTATGTCACCCCTACTTCCCATCCCAATGTCTAACACCTTCTAACTGCAATATTGACTCAGTACTTGTCTGTTTAGTATGTTGTGGAAATGACCCTCCCTGTGCCGACTCTTTTTCCCTTGATCTTGACTAATCAGAAAAGCAAGACAAGATACTGTCAAATTAAAAAAGAAAAAGTTTGTGCAATCTGTGAGCCTTACTCTCTCCACCCCTTAGCTCTCTCTCCTAAAGGAGTGGTGCTCCTTTGGTTTTGACCATTCTGTTTCCTTATATATTTTGATCACACTCTCTCTAGCCTTTTAACGGCAACCTGAGCTATACTGACTTTAAAAACTCCTGTTAATCAATATCTTTCTTCCTGTCCTAAATAAGAGCATTAGATAATATTAACTTTTCATCCCCACATATTATATAAGCTATATAGTATTTAATTTTACCTTATTTTTCTTCCACAAATAAAATAGTTGTGTTTTATTCAATATATATCTGTACAAATCCCCATAGTTAGCAATCAATCTTCTGCTTCCTGTTCTGTGTATCACGGGTCTTTCAACTGTGTTTCAGCTTGCCTCTGGATAAGTAGAAACTTCAATGTTCCTTTTCACAAGGATCAGGGCATCATGACTTCAGGAGAGAGTATCAGGTTGTGAAATCGCTGGGCTTCACTGGGTTCTTTGCAAGGGATCCTCCTGTTACCTGACTCTCAGAGTCCAGCCCTTTGCAGTCTTGCTTGTCGGAAATGCGTGGATGGATTTGTGTTCTTGTGTGGCTTTCCGGTCAGTCTGCGGAGCTTACCTTCTCCTCGATTTCCTGGCTGAGAATCACTGCACTAGAGGAGAAATGTCTTAAGTCCCTTAACCCAATGCCTCAGTGTTGCAGACAGGAACGCTGTGGGGGTGACTTGCCTACATGGTTACCCGGAGCAGAAATGTACATATTCCATTTTAAAACCAATTAAGATAATCACAAACTAGTAAAACAGCCTAGAAGAAATAAAAAAGTGCTACATGGGAATTGGATTGTAAGATGCAATTGGCAACTACCAATTAACAAAAGTTTTTTTGTGTGTGCCAAATGCTTTACTTATAAAGACATGCCTCCTCTGGGGATTTTATTAATTCTCAAGCCTCTTACGAGATCATCACTCACTAACCACACAAAATACCCACAACTGAGTACAAACAAGGAGAATCAAAGAAAATTTCCTATGTCCCAGTTTCTCAAGTCAACAAAAAGTCTCAGGTCAGTGGCATTTATGAGTGCCTTTTGTTTTTACTGTGTTTGGGTTAGCTGTTTCTCCCTTGGTATTTTCATCTCTAAGCATTGACCAAAAATGAAAGCTGCATTCTATAAACGTCCCAATGTAACCAGTCCTCTTAATTCCCCTCACCTAGGGAAAGGCTCATTGAAATCTAAGGTTCCCCAAAGACATAATTTAAAACAGGGCAATAAATAGATTTTGCCTCCAGTGCTAACTTCCAATGAAGTTAATTCAAATACTTAGGTCCATGTATTGGAAGGATTACAGGACAGTGCCCCCATTTATCTCTAAGCCGTTAAGGTGTTCCTCTCGGGTGGTATAAACAGTTCACAGGCAGGAAGTAGCTAACGGTGAAGTAAACAGGAAGTGAGTAGATAAGAGAAGAAACCACAAGGAAATGAAAAGGACACAATTTTACCTTACTCTTTAAAACAGGAAGTCTGGTGCACAGGAGTCATTGACACTGGGATCCAGGCATCTGTTCCTACATCAGATGACAGACAGCTGCAATAGTCTCGTGAAGTTGAAGCTGTATCCCAACCTTAAACAAAAGGGCTTGCTATTAGCCAAGCCCATTTAGTAGGGGCTACACAGGTTTGCAGCCAATAGCATCTCCAACTGTATTATATCTGCAGCCACCATCTCATAGGGGAGAAATTCTGGAGGGCTGAGTGACTGAGTCATTTTACAATTTTTAAGACCTATCTAATGTTGTAAATTTGTTCTTCATTAGGAAAGCAATGACATGTTCTGGCAATCAGTATCAATGGAAACTATGTAGGATTCAGCATTTGTTATTTCAAAGCAGAAATAAATAGCTGAAATGTTTGTGGGAACCAAATATTAACTATTTTCATGTTGAGAATGAGGTGTGATTATGCAAGAAAGGAAGCATCATCAACTTATGCAGAATTTTATTCATTTGCAGGGTTCACCTAGAAGATTTAACTATAGAAATGTCTGTATTGCTGTTTTTCATAATATAGCCTTTCTTCTAAATGCTGTCTCAATGAAATTTAAAGAATATCTTAATCTTTTTAACTGACTATCTTAATTTGGTTTCTGTGATAAAACTTGACCAAAACCAAGTTGGGCAGGAAAGGGTATATTTCTGGTTATAGTACAACACTCCAAGCCAAAACAGGAGCCTGGAGGCTGGAACTGAAGCAGAAACTCCAGAGGAACACTTCTTCCTGCCTTGATTCCAAAGTCCTGCTAAGTTTGCTTTCTTCTACAACCCAGGACCACCTGCCACCAGTGACACCACCTACCGTGGGCTGAGCCTCCATAAATCAATCACTAATCCATAAAGCATCCCACCAAATTGCCTACAGGCCACTTTCATAAAGGAAATTCCTCCATTTCCTCTTCCCAGATGGCTCTAGTCCAGCATACTATCCTTGCCTCCTCTTCTAATACGCTACAGTTTTACCTAGTGAAATGTATTCGAGCACAAAGTACAATACAGAATTGCATTTTATGGCCCAGCAGGTTTGGCTATCAAGGAGCTCTCCACATATTGCAAGCAAACCTTTGAAGAAACAGTAAGGAAGGAAAGATGCTGATTCCTGTAATTCTGTCAGCATTCCACAGGCCAAAGCTGGAAGGGGTAGCCTGGTACCCTCACTTAGCAGTCTCTTGAGCCTTCTGGGCCTTAAAACTTTTTTTAAAAAAATTATTGTCTAATGTAATTAATTTGGAGTAATATTTTTCTTAAGAAACTCAGGTTATTGACTGCTGCAAGGATAAAGGACAGGATACCAGAGCATTCCTCAAACAAAGGATGCACAGTGGTTTAATCTGGGGAATGTGCAATTATCCATATAGTAAAGCACTTTTGGGGAAAGCATTCCTGAACATGTTCAGTCAGGAACTATATTCTTAAGCATGCTTGGCTTAAGGCTATAATTTTAGGGGAAAAAAAGAAGTCACTTGAATTTAGGGGCATGCTTAGTCCAAGTCTATGGAGCACATGAAACACTATACCATGAACAAGAACCCATGTGGATATGTCCAGATCTCATCATAATGAAGACTAATAGTGATTCTGAGGATACACAGTTTGTATTATAAAAAATAGTAGACAGAAAGACCTCTAGGTATGTGTAACTTTCTCTAAGATGTTTTAGCTGAGTAAAGGAAAACAATATGAAGCCACATTCACTTAGGAATCTGCTCACAAAGGTACCTATGTAGTTTAACAGCTGACAGATCCTGTTCATTTTCTGGCTTCTGGAAGGAGGCAGCAGTCATTAGCATCCCACAGGTGGCTTGGGGCTGTGTTAGGTACACGTCTGTGACTGTCTTCACACCTCATTTGGTAATATGTTATATATTTAATAAAACCAGTCTGGAATATCAGAGAAGAGATCCACCCACAGTCAGGCCAGGCAGAAGTAGCACACACCATTGGTCCCATTACTTGGGAGGCAGAGATCATTCTGGATCTCAGTGAGTTCAAGGCATAACAGGGTAACTCACACTTTTCATCCAAGCACAGGGATCCAGAGCATCTCTATGAGTACAAGGCCAAACAGCCAGGCAGTGATGGCAAACACCTTTAATCCCAGCGCTGGGAAAGACGGAGTGGTGGTGACCTACATCTTATCCCAGAACCCACAGAAACATCCTCATCCATCTGTCCATCCACATTCAAGCCATGGGTTCAGAGACCTCTTACAAAGACTGGTTTATATCATGGATTTTGATTGTTTGGTGTTTAACCTAAACAAATAAGTTTATAAGTTTCTACAGTGCTATGTTGGAATACATTGCTGGCAGGTAGGGGGCATAGTTAGCCATCCTATGCAGACTGGCAGCTTTCTGTAAATTTGATAAGATGGAAACTCCCTCTCTCCTCAGCAAAGCCTCCTGCTCTCAGCCTTCCCTTATCTGGAGGATGTCTCTAGGCCCTGATGCCTGACTTATCTCAAGGGTGACCCTTGACACAGTTCCCTGCAAATGCTCTCCTCTGATGATCTACATGGTAATTAAGCAATTGCTTTAGCAATTTTAATAGGACCCTACTGCCATGATAGGAACAGGAAAATTAGGGTTTGTCCCCAGGCTCCCCAATTCTATATATTCCTCATACTCTGAAATAAAGTTGAACTTATTTATCCAAGTCTATCTCCCCTGAAGAGCTGTCTCCACTTGTGCTCATGGGCTAAGCACAAAGCTTTCTGTCTAGCTACTGCCTCTTGTCCTCTTGATCTGGTGGCCAACATGTCAAGAGGGAAAAAGGACCCCAACAGTGCTACATGTTTTACACATGGAGATAGTCCAGTGTTTCTTAAACTAAATTGAGAGCTAATTTCTTAAACTAGATAGTACATATACACATGTTTATTTATTATATAAATATTATCATGAAGTTTTTGTTATCAATCAAACTCTCCTGTAAATTAGCATCTCTATTTTTTCTGCCTTTTACGGAAATTGGATGTGTTAAGTCTTCCCATGTGACAATCCCGTGGCCTCTTTTCTTCTTGTAATTCCAGTACTTGTCTTTGGGCCAGTTTGCCAGATGTGTCTGACGTGATGAAAACATCTGTGTCCAGTGGCAGCTGGATTGGGGGAATTTATTTTAATTCCCTGTGTAAGAGACCACAGAATTTACTGAATCTTTTGTGAAATGCTCATTTCAGAAAGGATACCCTGTTTTCTGATTTAGGGGCTCCCTAAAATTTCATTTGTGGAGCCAGAAAAGTTCCTCAAAAGATAGTTTTGGATTTTCTTCTGTCTGAGTTAATCACATGGATTCTATTTAATAGTTGGGGGTTTCTTCTTTGGAAAAACACATGACTCATATTCTAAATACTGACAATCTCCAGGTGTTCCTGGTTATACTGAGCCAGTGAACATTTGTTCTCACATCCTGCCTTATGAAGTTAAAATGTTCAGTTGCTTCAATCCTTATTGGGCTTCCCATTTGCCTGTAAGGGTAAGTTTTTAGCAAAAGCAAGGCTCCACAAAAGTTTACAATAGGGACACACACACCCTACTTTGCCCTGGGACTACATCCCCAAAGCTGTGGGCTTTTACAGACCAGAATCAGGACCTAGAAATCAATGTATTTTTACAACCCTTTCTGTTTAATTTTTTTCTATAAACACAAAACTTCTCTAAAAACAGTTAACTTTTAGTGAGAGTAAATTATAAAAACAAAAGTAGTCTTCCAGTGTTTCTGGAGGTCAGTCCACTTGGGAACTTGTCTATGACAAATAAATCTTGTTGGCTGCAATGTTTACTCCCTTCGGTTCCCTCTAGTGGAGAAGAATAGAAGGCATTTTCTATACTTGGAAAAAGAAATCAGATCAAAATACAAAAACCAGTAAGCATTCCCAAAACAACACTGTGCCTTCCAGAAAAAATCACCCCAGACCCAGAACGGGTGAGAAAGCCTCATCTGTCTGCTTTCTAGGTAGGCGCTAAGAATATGAGCCAGAGACAGACCTGTCCTCACTGTCCTCTGCAGATTGCTATCTGCCCAGCCTCAGATTCACACCAGATTGTATTTGCTGAACATGAAGCAAACAAGGTTTTAGAACACATTGCATTTTATGTGGAATCCATTGCCTGTACTAGTTTCATCTTCCCTAGAGAAGAGAAATTGAAAAGAAATTGAATCTGGTTGGATATTTCCTATGTTCAGGTCAGATAACCTTAAGTTGAGAAAATTCTAGAGATACCACGATGGAGAACTGAATGTATGGAAATGACTGCCTATGTTTTTTGCCTGCTTTACTTCTGGGCCTGGAATCCAGTCGCCGGTGGGGGAACCTTGGTCAGAATATACAGTGCACTCAGCAGTCACCCCTCCAGCACAGAGGCTGGCAGCTCAGGACTGCCTGAGGGAAGAGCATGAGCCTAGTGCCACTGAATAATTTCCATGGGCTGTGGAAGGTCAGCCTCAGAATCAGCCACTGGGTTTCCGGTTAAAGTCTTTCATTAGCAGACAAGGAAACCAGAAACCAGACACTGGAACCCAGATATGTTTAATTTGAGAAATGTATTCCCAGTGGAGTACTCCATCCCAGAGGAGTGAGTTTTCTGGCATGATGTAATTGACAGGCTTTGAGAATGGAAAAGCAGCAGGGAACAGCACAAAGTGACAGCTATGTATTCAAGAGGCAGCCACATTCAGTGTGGCACGCCTGTCTTGGGGGATGTGAGCATTGCCACCAGTGACCACTGCTGATTCTAGTCTCAGCATCTCTTTCTAGTCTGCCGTCTCTCCCTGACCACAGGCAACACTCTGCTGCCCTTTGCAAATAGTGTCCTGGACTCTAAAACAAGAACCTTCTTCACTGTTTCCCAAACTACAGTAAGGGTAACAGTATTACATGCCAATCCTTTTAAGTCATTCAAATTTAGAATTTTTCAGGAACCAGAGAGATGGCTCAGTTGGTAAAGTGCCACCTCACAAGTACAGGGCCTTAAATCTGGATCCCTAACACTCCTATAAATGCCAGTGACAGTATCAAGTGAGAAGGGCAAAGACAGACAATTCTCTAGATCTCACTGCCCAGCCGCCCTAATCAATCAATGAGATCTGCATTCAGTAAGATACCTAGCCTCAATATGAAGATGGAGAGTACTTGAAGAAGACACCTGACATCACCCTCTTGCACAGGCATGCTTGCACACACACTTGCACACACATACATATATACATGCACACATACACACACACAGACACACTAAAACCCTCAAATATCTCCTGCCAGCTATGGGTACAAAATCATAGATTCATAGTTTATATGTATAGCGAAATACATATATAATAGTTTATATGTAAAATGAAAATAAATGATTTCCAAGCCAGTTAAGCCAACTGGTATATCCCTCTGTACTTAGAGCTTGCTCTCAATGAGTGTAAATAAATAAGCCTAAAGGAAGAGATAATGTTTATATCTTAATAATAGTAATAAACAATATTGCATGTCATTGCACTTGCTTTAAAAATAATAATTATTGTTGGGTGGTAGTAGCACACACCTTTAATCTTAGCACTGGGTAGAAGGGTGAATCTCTGAGGTCAAGGCCAACCTGGTCTACAGAATGAGTTCCAGGATGGCCAGGGCTACACAGAGAAACCCTGTTTGGGAAAACAAACAAACAAACAAAAAATAACAGCAATAATACCTGTGTTGATGACTGACTAATGAACCTGGATCCTCATAGACTCGATTTGTTAGCAAATTTTCTGAAGACATAGCAAAAACAAGCCATTCATGTAGATGCATCTGCTTGGTATAAATTAAAATGTCTGAATCTCAAGCTCAAAGAACATTTATGAAAATAATTTATGGGGTTAAAATGTAACCGGTGGTATAATGTTTGTTCAGCATTTGTGAAGCCCTAAGTTTGATCCCCAGCACTAAAATAAACTACAGATGGTTCATACCTCTGCACACCTAGGCCTTGGGAAATGGACACTGGAAAAACAAGGTCAAGGTCACCCTCAACTACATGACAAGTTCAAGGCTACACTGAGGTACATGAGACCCTACAAAGTAAAATATAAAAAGAATGATTTGTAAGACATTTTTTCAAGCATAGAAAAATTTGCTTAATTACAATGGATGTTTTATAACTAAACGGTAGTTCCAATAAAGAGGTTTGCACCCCTGAAACTTTATGTAGACTGAGATACACACACACACACAGGCTTCTTCCTAAAGCCACAGGCTTATCATGTTCATCAAATTCAAAACCACAAGGAAGCTAAATCCAATAGTTACAATGTGAAGTTTCTGTGGCTGTAACCATTTGGAATATACAAATTGATAATGGTTACCAAAAGTATTTTTAAGACATAAAATAAAATGAACCATTAGGGGCATGGTTTATTTGAGGTCTTAATTGGGTCATTAGTTTGTTCGTGACTTAACTTCTCTTCAAATATTATTAGACTTGCCAGATGGGAAGAAAAGAGACCTCTTGCATGAATGTAACTTCATTCTCAGAACCATCATCGTGTAGATAAACCCTTGTAAGCAATGATTTCAGCATGACTCATTTTACTTGCAAATAAAACCCTCATCATTTTAATAGAGTAGGAGAAGACTTTCATACCCTCAGGTAAAATTTTACAAATAAAAATGTAGATTTTTAAATTATAATTACAATGAATGGCATAAAGTTAAAGCCAATGGGTTAGTTACAATCATTACTACCCTGATTTAGACATTTAAAAGATGCCCCCACAACTTTCCACATAGCCTGGTTTCTAAAAATTGCCTAAAATACTAGAAGCTGTTGAGCTTATGATATGAACTTTGATGCCATAAAGCTCTTCGTGTAGTTGACATATGGAAGACATCTACAACAAGGCTGCTAAGCACAGGAATAAGCTTAGTATTGCTGGAATTTAAGTGGTCACAGGTGAGCAAATTAATCCAACTAACTGAGGAGATAAAAATCCTTTCAACTAAACCATTTCTTTGGCTATCATCTTCATTTTTATAAACATCTAGTAACTAATAGAACAATGATATTCCCCAATTAAAAAGAGTTCAATGAAAACCAAGGCCAATATCATAGCTAGAAATATGAGGATGTATAGTAGTGCCTATAAGGTGGTATGTATAAACTGTATTTTGAGGCCACTATTGATCACATCCTGGTAGTACCTCAAGGCCACTGTGTTGGAGGTCTGGTGTAAGTATTTCTGACACTCCATGTGGTGAACCCAACATGGCACCAGATGTAAGGATTCCTGGCACCTCGTATGGAGGCATGCCCCTGGGCATGTCTGCGTAAACTTATGTACACCCCTTCTCTTAAAAAGAGACTATGTTGTGGTCTGTCTCTCCTCCTCTCCTGCTTCTCTGCTCCTGTACCTGCCTGGGAACTCTCTTAAATAAACTCTCATGTGGCCTTGGTAGTGTAAGTGTGCGTGTGTGCGTGTGTGCGTGTGTGTGTGTGTGTGTGTGTGTGTGTGTGTGTGTGTGTGTGTGTGTGTTCTCACACACAAAACCAACATCTGGTCTCTAGTGTGGCTCTACGGTAGGTGCTGGAGTCTTTAGGCAGTAAGGGTGTAGTGAAGCCTTTGGGAGGTTAGGAGCATAACTCAGAAAGGGATGGTATGGTTCTTGTCCCCTTTGTTTCCCTTTTTGATATTTTCCCCATTAACATGGGATGTCTTCTGTTCTACCTTGTGCTCCCAGAATGTGTTGTCTTATGTTCAAGGTAATGAGGCCAGTCTATTTCAGATATGATCTCAAAAACTGTGACCCAAGACAGATTTTTTTTTTTGCCACCTTCACTAATTTTCTCAAGTATTGCCACAGTAACAAAATGCTAACCACGATGAGCTGCAGTTTGGAAGTGTTGATTCCTGGAGATTTAGGTAAATCTCCATGTTACTATGTGATTCCACTGCAAGTATAAACATTCAGATAATGAGATGGCATCAAAACTGGAGAGTTGAGGCACACCTGGATCACAGCCTGTTTACCCAGCATTCATTAGGCCCTAGCTGCATCCCAGAACGTCATTGAAAAGCATCTCTATGGTTTAAACAGTGTGCATAGCAATCAAAATGTTGGCATCAACAGTAGAATTCTGAAAGGTGAACATACTCTCACTGCCTCAACAATAATTGAATTCCCAGCAGCCCTTTATGCAAGCCAGACCCTTTGGAATCTTTTTGGAGCTTCTGTCTGGCCAACACAACATCAAGTTCAGGAGCCTGGAGGATAACATCTCTGGTGGGTCTAGAAAGATGGTGATAATATACACAAACAATAGGAGGACTCCTAGTGGATGCTGTATTGTAGGGAACCATGCAAAGGTTGTCCTAGCTGCCTTGAGAAGCAATGTGTCATAGGGTTTTCAGGTTAGAGTGCATGGCACTTGGGGTACTGTGTACCTTCCAGTTCCTGTGAGACTGATGCACTCCCTCAGGCAGGAAAGAGTTCAGGCCAGTTTCTGTTTCTCTGTGTGTTCCCTTAGTAGTCAAGGAAGCATGGGACCTTGACAAGACAATTGGTCTTAGATATTAATCTTGTATACCCTGAAACTCGCAAACATCACTATCCTGGCAACTACAACTGTATTGATCCTGGAAATTGCTGTTCTATTCTATTTCTGATACAAGTATAAAAAGGCTGATTGTCCTCAATAAAATGTCACAGCATCAGTTGTGCCAAGTCCCCTTCATCCTGGTCTTATTTCATTACTCAAGGCCATATCAGGTGACTTTGGCCCAGTAAGTAAGTGCAGGGAGCTTACAAGATAGAAGTTAACACCTAGAAGAGAGTTGCACTAACATAGGCCAGTAGCCCACTTAGAAAGTACTGTAAAGAGAACCAGGTTTGCCCAGTGCTGATTCACTGTTGAGAGCAAGGCAGGGCCCAGCACTACACCTGGCTGCTGAGGTCTTTATGACTTTTTGAGACATCATTTTGCCTTATACTGAATCCACTTAGCCTTCCAATCCTTTTAAGTAATGCAGTGGATGGTTAATTTGCACTTACATAGTGAAGAATCACTTGACTGCAAGGCAGTATCTCACAAGCCTGCACTAAAATGTTGGCACCACTAAAATATCTATAAACATATACATGCCATATCCTCCCACATCACAGTTTTCTTAATTTCTAGATGATCCAGTTTCAGGGACTATTTCAAACAATCGAAGATAGTATTCAAACTGAAAATCATGTGCTAGTTATATGTCTAGAACTATTTTTAAAAATATTTTTTTCCATTAAAACTGTATTATTTGGGGGTATAGAGATGACTCCACACCTAAGAACATTTGTGGCCCCTCCAGATAACCCAAGTTTTATTTCCAGTACTCACATCAAGTGGATTACAACTACCTGTAATTCCAGCTCCAGGATGTGGTGCCCTCTTTTGGCATCAGTAGGTACATGCTAAGACTGCATGATTATTTATGACGATGGCCTGGATCTCCGGACTAGGCCAGGTCAACTATATTAGATATTGTGTGTGTGTGTGTGTGTGTGTGTGTGTGTGTGTGTGTGTGTGTGTTTTCCAGGATGACAGCTCATACCTGAAATCTAAAGAGACTGAGTGAGGCAAGAGGATTGCCATGTGTTTGAGGCTAGCCTGGGTTAGGCAAGAGGATTGCCGTGAGTTTGAGGCTAGCCTGGGTTATGTAATGTGTGAATCCTTGTCAAGAAAATATGTAAGAGGGGGGATACAGGAGGAGGGAGAGAGAGGAAGGAAAAGAAGAAAGAGGAGAAGAAGAAGAAAAAGAAGGAAAAGAAATTCAGATCCAACTGATTAATGAATAAGTAAAGTAGAGTATACCAATGCCATGGAATATTATTTGGCCATGAAAAGAAATAAAGTATAGGCACATAATAAATCATGGATGAATCTTCCACAAATTTTAACTAAAAACATGACATACAAAAGGAATATTATACAGTCCTATATCTGTTAGATATTAAAGGTAGGCAGATCCATAGAGAAAGTAGATGGATGGTTGATAGAGTACAGAGTGTCTCTCTGAGTGCTGAAATGTTCTATTGTAGACATTAGCAATGCTTACACAACACTATGACTAGACAAAAAAATAAGAGACTAATTAAGGAATTAAATTTAATATTCATAATTGCATTTACACGGCGATTTATTGTTTCATATTTTTAGTTTGGGTCTCCTCTAACTGGCCTGGAGTTCCCTACGTAGACCAAGCTACCCTGGAACTCAGTGAACATCCTGCATCTGTCTCCAGAGTGCTCCACCACAGCTGACCCCCTAAACTTATAGCATGGTGGAGAAATCTCTCAGTGTCTTTCATAGTTGAGGTTATATTATATTTAAAGTTTTAAAATCTCACAGTCCTATTATAAACACCAAAATATAAATTTAAGGGCTGTGCAAATACTCTCCTAAGATCATTTATCGCAGCAAAATTTTCCACTGAGAACTTCATACATGATGCTCATTGCTTTAAAGACACACGAAGTATCTATCAACAAGTTAATGTAACAACTTTACAAGGTAGGTGATTTTAGTTTCATCTTTCACCTATGTTAAATTAATTATTGAGGTTAAATTAATCTTATGGTTCATGAGTAGTGAAGCCAGTTTTCAATTTATTGCTACTCTAAGCAGTGAGAAATATCTCTGCTTGATTGAATATCACACTTTGCTTCTACAAAGAGGTCTAGGCTTAATTAAGACCTTCAAGCTATATCACCTGTGCTCCAAAAGATTATCTGAAATGTGTAAGAGCACACTCTGCTTCAGGATATGAGTCATCTTCGGTGCCAGCTAATATGCTTTGTGTGACCAACAGTGTAGACACTGCCTGTCGGCATATAACATGCAATTTACTAATAATAGCAGAAGGCTTTCTTGGTTTCTAAAGATCCAGGTTAAAAACCCCAGGAGTCCATTTCTTGCTCTCCTTTGCCCTTGTATACCAACTGGTTCACAGGCAAATCTATGCCTCCCACCCCCACCCTGGCCTTCATTATGGTCTTTCTAGTCTCCTATGCAGACAATACTCAGAAGTCTCCCATCAGATCACGCTAGGTGAATCTACTTGATGATACCTTGCCCAATTTTCCTGCAATCTATAAGCACTTCCTGACATTTCTAATATGCAAATGTAATTTAAGCTATGATAATTTCCCACTTTCCAAGGGATAAGTCTAAATGTTTAGAATGAAATCCAGGACACTTACAACCTCATGTGACCTTAGCTATCCACCTGAAAATCCTTCTCCAAGCCCCATCACACCATGAGCAAGGCTTCAACATAGGAATCTGTAATAACTCTTAAAGGCAGGAGAAGTTCTCTCTCTTATCAGCTGTTCACTTCTGCTCTGGGCTGTGAGAGGTGCCAGCCAGACCCCACAAGAGGCTGGGCAAAGCAAAGGCTGATTGAGAAGTTCAGTTATGGTGGAAGTTACATAGCCCTATTTACATTCTCTAGGCCTGTAGGATCTTCTGATATAGGTAGACCCTGAAAAGAGAAAAGACAAGTGCATAAATCATCTCCAAATGAAACCGCCTTATTCGAATCCAGAGAGTAGAAGATTTTCCCAGGTATCACTGGCCTCAGGTGCTCCACATCTTCAGCCTGAAAGTGAAGATTACTTGCTTTCTTTTTGCTAGAGTGTCTATCCAAGACTTTCTGCTCACCAGCATTAATACACAGACCAAGCACTTGTCAGCACCCTCCAAATAATGCCCAGGCCTGTATTTATTAAATGAAGGTAGCCTTGCAGGTGGATGTCCAGAGAAGTTCTCAGCTAGTCCAGTTAGGGGATTTGGCCACCTAAGGAGTCTCCATTGACAAAATGAATACAAAGGACACAAGCAGACAGTGTTTGGTGTCCTGTTCTCATAAAGGCTCTTAGGCAGCATATACAGAGGGCTTCTTCAACTTTCAACTTAGAATGCAATAACTAACAAAAGGAAAACATTCTTATGTCAGTCACACCAATGGAACTATATTCACCTTGAATATCACTTGATTAGGTTCTAATCTTTATATAATTGAATTAAAATATAATTATATCACTTCCCCCATCTCTTCATTTCCTCCAGTTCCTCTCAAGTCCTTTCCTCTCTCTACCTCCCTCATCAGTAGCCTCTTTCCCCCAGATTATTTTTGTTACATATATATGCACAAATATATAAATATCCATTTTGGTGTGTGTGTGTGTGTGTGTGTGCGCGCGCGCGCAGGCGTGTGATTTCAAGGCTGAGATCTTTGAACTGGATGACCAATTAGAGAGCTTATCCCTGGGAGAGGCTAATTCTTCTCTCAGCAGTTATCAGGGGCTGGTGTTCCTTGTCTAAGGGTGTATGTGACAATATAACACTTCCCCTTCCCATCAGCATGTTTATTGACATTGCTATTATTCAGATCTTGTTTATACAGCTATTCCTAGGATTGCTATTTCAGCAGACTTTTTGGGATAGTGGCTTTTACAGTCTTTTACACCTACTTCTTCATTGATATTCCCTGAGCCATAGATGCAGAGTCTGTGATGTAATGTATCCGTTGGGGCTGAGTTCCTACAATTTTGCTGAATTCTACATTGTGTCCAAATTGTGTCCCAATTTACTATTTTAAAAAAGCATCTTTAATGGGGGGTGATAGCTGCACTTATCTGTAGGATAAGACTGAGCATGTGAGGAATTATTCTAGTCTAGCAAAGAATCTAGCAACAGACTGTCTTCTAATATCCATGACATCATAGCCCCAGGAAGGCAGCTAGATTTCTAGTTCAAGGCATGATTTACCTCCTGTGGAGTAGGCCTTCTGTTCAATCAGACACCAACATATGAGAGTCACTTATTGTACCTTTATGTTTCTCTTGCCATGCTGCTCACTGTAGTAGTTCATAGGTCACAGCTGGGTGGAACCATTCATCACCTTCCTCTGCAGCTTGTGTAGTATTTTCTATTACCATGGAAGCTAAGTCACAGGAAGGAGGCATTCCAGTTAGATTGAGCTCAAATCATCCTAGTCCTGTATCCTAAGCATATTGACTGTATCTTCAGCAACAGGGACTTACCTTCAGGCTCTGGGAGAAAGCCAAGGACAATAACCATAATCTATATTGCTTTGAGAATCACTTGAACTATCTTGATCAACCACTCTAGAAGATTTCTCATGTCTAGTGCTGGGGTTTTTGTTAGCCCTCTGATATGCTGAGGTTAAGATGGGCAAGTAATTACTAACTGTGGTAACCACCTGATCCTGAGTTTCATTTATTCAATAATTGTTTCCTAAGTACTTATATCAGAAACTATAGGGGCTGGAGAGATGGCTCAGCGGTTAAGAGCACCTTCTGCTCTTCCAGAGGACCCGGGTTCGATTCCCAGCACCCACATGGCAGCTAACAACTGTCTGTAGTTCCAGTTCCAGGCAAACACCAAGGCAAATAAATAAATAAAGTTTAAAAAAAAAAGAAACTATATGAGTCAGGATATAGACACAAGAAAGAATAATCTACATAATGTGATAGTTACAGTTCTCAACCTAATAGGTTTTGGAGTCACCTAGGAGACCACCTTTGGGAATGTCTATAGGGGATTATCAATACTAAGTTAGCCTCTAGGCACGAATGAGAGGGATGTCATCATTAGGTTTGCAGAGATGAAAAGACTTGCCTAACCCTTTTTGCTCAGCATCCAAGCCTTGCCACTGCTTAAACACCCCCACCCCAGCACTTTTCTTTATTTAGATCTGTCTCCTGAGAGAATCCTATTCCTTCCACATCCAAACCACACAAGGCTCTATGTGTCAAACCCTGTCTGTCATCTCTCCCCACTTTCTGCAATCTTGCTTTTGTATTTCCTGCAATTAGTTAAATCTTATAAACAGTCAATCTGGGATGTTTCTCCTTGTTTTCTCTCATTGATTAGAACTGGACCATCTCCCAAGCATACGGCTTTCTCAGTAACCCTTTTAGGGGAACCATTTTTCTCATACCCCATACACTGCGGGGCCTGGAGTGAAGGCAGGGGTTCTTACTGGTTTTCAGGCTGCTTCTCTTTCTTCATCTCCACACACCGTACTTTGAGCCTCTCATCATTGGCTCATACCATCCACTACCTGCCATTATAGCTGTCATTTACCCACTTCCTGCTCATCTTCCTGGTTTTCCAATGGGTTATAGATTCTTACTTTCTCCCCTATGCCCACTGGACCAGCCTTGTCCATTTTAGCCAATGATAATTCTTTCTGGATTCTCCAGGTAAAACCCTTGTTATTACCCTTGATGTCTGTTTCCATGTGTCTCATCCAATCTATCACTGTTACCACCACCCTCAGATTCATCTCCCAGAGAGCAATCCTCTCTACACTCCACAGTTGCCTCCTTCTCTCTCTAGATTACCATGGCAGCCTCAGAACAGATTTTTCTACTTATGTATTTGCTTCCTGGAATGGACATTCTTCTAAAAACCTCGTTCGTTACATTATAACTAACTCATGGGCTGAAATCATAGCACAAGCATTTCTATTATTTTACTGAGTGAAAAAGCTGAAGTCCCAGGGCTGACCTACTTAACTTGAGACTTCCTGGCCCTGGGCTATTCACAGGCGCATTCATTAGACTCTCTTCAGTACAAAGTTCCTTCTTGATTCTTGGAAACCCTGCCTCAGAGCATTGGAGCTGCCTGGAGGCTCTCTTCACAGATCTTCCTACAGCAAATCTTCTCTTCTTTAATGCACCAATCAAATGTCAACTTCTTTGAAACATAAGCACAAAATTGAAATGTTACCGTGCTCCCCAGCATTCCCCAGCTGCTCCTACACTGCTCCACTTTTCATTTGTTCCGCACACCACTTCTGATATCATTATAACATTCACTGTTCATTAACTTCTAATATACTTCAGGTCTAGAACATCCCCCATAGACCCACATGCTAAATTCTGTGTCCCCCAGGGTGATATACTAAAAGATGACCAAACCTTCATTGCGTGGAAATAGAAGAGGAAAGTTAGGCCATTGCAGGTTTACTCTTCAAGAGGATAAGGGGACCTCAGCCCCTTCTTCTTTCTCTGGTCCTCAGTTGCTGTGAGGTGAGCCTCTTCCTCTGCCACATAATTCTCTCATGAAGCACTGTGGCTTCACAGCTCCTGGACGGACCCCTCTGAGTCTTTGACTAAGGCAAAAAATTCCTCCTAAGTGGTTTATTTCAGGTGATTTGTCACAGTGACAGAAAGATGACTAACACTATTTCCTTCCGTTAGCAGAATGTAAATCCCATGAGGCAAAAATTATTTTCAGTTCTGTTTGTTTCTGTTGGCCTTTCCCCACTGAAGATTGAGTCTTTGGAATCACAGTACATGAAGAAGCATTGGGGTTACACAGAGAGAAATCAAAGCCATGGAGAGTTTTAGCGGGTACCTGATGAGATCCAATTAACTCTTTAAAGATGGCTTTGGTTGTACTGTGGCATCAGTTCCAGGGTAAATTCCGAGGGATGTACAAAATTGATTCAATGTGTAGCTTGGAGATACTGCTGACAGATCAGTATTGAATGAGCCATCTGATAGAATGGAGACCCTCAAGGGCGCTCAATGCTTGGCGCTTCCAGTGACAGTGTTTGAATGACTTATAGATTGCCTGAGAAAAGTGGAAACTGACAATGTGCAGTGGGCCTTCTCTAGGTCCTCTGTGCTGCCCGTCCTCCAGGCCACTGATACTCTTTCCTGCCTCAGCCACCTCTCTGCCAACGAGATGACCAACAGGCCACACTACCAAGGGTTCCTTCCGGCTCCTCCTGTGATGTAGATGACGGAAACCGCAGCTGTGAGGACCTGGACAGAATATGTATCTTCCCAGTCTTGTCATTATTTCCCCACCAAGCCCAGAGTGCCCCGTGATCAAGGCTTTCTTTTTCACCTTTTAGAGGTGTGTCTGCCAGAAAACATAATGAGAAGATGCCAGGGGAAACAGTGGTCCAGGACAGACGTGTACTTCCCTTTAGAGCAGTGCAGAGGAAAGATACTGAGCATCCTAAGAAATGTGGCGTGGGGAGCAATCTTGGGCGTGTGGGAGAGAACGGTGGTTAATTCTCTAAAATTTTAGAGAATTTAAAATTTTAAAGGAAGGATCCAAGGCTGCAGAGGTGGCTCAGGCAGTAAGGTAAGGCGCTTGCTGTGCAAGTGTAAGCGCCTGTTTTCAGATCCCAACACGCAGGTAAATGCTGAGCACTATGGCTGTAATTCCAGCGCTGGGGGCAGGATGTAAAGACAGGGAGAGCAACCGAGCTTGCCGTACAGTCAGTTTTGTCAAAACGGGGAGCTCCAAGTTCAGTAGGAGACCCTTTCTCAAAAACTAAAGTGAAAAGTGATGAAGAACGATTTCTGGCTTCAACTCTGGCCCCAACATGGACACATATGTGCATGTTTCTACTAGTAAACATGTACATACAAACACATACACACACATACACACACATATCACACACACATACACACACACACATACAGGAAGAAAAAGTCAAATCAGATGACACTAGACATCTTATGGGAACTACCCATGACAACAATGCCCATGCAACTAGAATGAGCAGCCTTGTCACACTTGACATGGATAAAGCAGCCCTCAGGCATTATGGGTCCAAAGAGATCACATTTGGAGGTCAACTTTATTTTCCTCAGTGGTAAGAAGCAAGAAATATCACTTCTCCCTCTTCTCTCTCATGAGGCATCATGTAGCATCAGGCAAGAGACTAACTATATGGTGACTGCCCTTTGATGAAAGCTGGTACATTTTGCTACTGTTCTTTACAGAAACATCCTTTATCTCACATAGGCAAGTCTTCTTGGAATTCATTGCTATCATTTTCCATCTTTTTGTGTTATTTTTCTCACTTTGGTCTCTATTCTTCCCTAGTTTCTTCTTTTTCCACTGTGAAGAGCCATGATTGCAGTCAGTTTTCTAATATACTAAAATTCAGTTCCTCCTCAGAGAACACCTGTCGTCTGGATCCCTCTGCAGGGCAGTGACATGGTGCAGCTGCCAACACCCGCCTACCCTACCCCATCACAGTGCTTGAGTGAAATCCAATTAAATTTTAAACTGAACAGGGGAAAAGAGAAAGAGGATGCTTTACTTGAAAACCCATTAAATTCTCAATGGCCAGAAAACTAAAAATATCACCTCAGGATTACTCCTAAGAGGATTTAAGCATATCTGGATAAAAGTCATTACACACAAGGTGTTCAACTTGAAGATTATTCAGCAGCCTGTGTGATGGACCATTTCATGGACACAGGAAGGCTCTGTCTGCCTTTTTCCTAAAATAAATAAAATGCATAGATCATAAAATTTTAGGTAAAGTAACATATCCATATAAACAGCCTTACTATTTAACTCAGTTCTAAGGGACTGTGGGACTAAGGGACTGTGGAAATTATTTCTTAAAGAATTTCTCCAGGGCTGTTAAACAATCTAAAAAAAAATCCTTGCAATGAAAATATTCAGTTCCATCTACCAAGAAATTGTTTTTATAGAGAGAAATATGAGTTTCCCAAAGTGCCCTTATTTGACTCTTTACTGCAGCTAAATATGCTATATGCTTCTTTGGTAGCATATTGAATTCTTGTATACTTGATACTGCCAAAAATTTTGCCATAGCAATTTAAACATGACAATCTGTTCACCCAAATTATGCAACCCACTCTTTTGAGTGTTGGGAATCCCAGAAGAATTGGCACCAATTTATTAAGGCATGGTAATCAAAGAGTACATCTGGCTTCTGTGTTCTACATAATCAGCTTATTTCTCTGGAAATTCAATATCAAATGCACTCTCATTAGGTAAACATACTTGGCACAAAATGTACTACCCTGACCATTGTTAACTGCCTAATCCTATGACCTGAAGTGCTATTACCTGTTGTTTCCATCATTAACCTTTTCCAGATCTTATTCTTCCCCAACAGAAACTCTGCAGCATTCAATGCTAATTCTCCACCCCCTCCTCAAAATCTTCCCCTACCCCCTGTCAATCATCATTCCATTCCTTGCCCCTGTGAATATAAATGTTACAGGAACTCACAGCAGAGGAATCCTGCAGTATTTGTCATTTTATGACTGGTGTATTTGACTTAGCATAGTGTCTTCCTGATTCATCTCTCTGTAATGGATGTCAAAACGTGGTCGTTCAAGGTTGTTCATGGTCATTCTATTGTATGTCTACAGTATAGTTTATATATACATTTATCTGTCAGTGGATACTTTAGTACTTTCACATTTGGATTGTTGAAAATGATGATGCTGTGAGTGTGAATTTACAAATACAGAACTCAATTTCTAGAAATTGAGAGGGCAAGGCTAAAAAATGACCCAGCAATTAAGAGTGCTCTTTATGCAGTCATAAGGACTAGAGTACTAGAGTTCATCTCCCAGTACCTATGTAACAAATTACACCACACACACACACACACACACACACACACACACACACACACACACACACACACACACATACTTAGAATCTCCACTTTGAGGGAGGTGGATGGGAAATAGAGACAGGATTGTTGGGGCTTTCTGGCATGCAGACTAGTTGAAAGAATACAAACTCTAGATTGAAGGAGACACCTTGCCACAAAGGCCCAATAGGGAAAGTTAACAAATACCTCCTGGCCTCTACACAGGCCTAGGCACATGCAACCTCTCCCACACACATACACGAACATATGTGCCACATGAATATATATGCACATATAGTATATGTGTATATACATATATATATGAATAAGTAGGTTCTTTCTAACAATCAGGAAAGGTAACAATTATAAACATTCAATGGATTCTTCCTTTTCCCTTCCTAAGTCATTTCTGCCTCACAGCCAATGATGGGAGTAATATCAAGTTTAAGCGGCAGATGGCAGCAAATATCCAATAAGCTAAATAAAGTATTTGGCAACAGAACTGCAGTTTAGTTTTTGTGCTCAGGTCTTTTAAATTGTGCCCAGTTCTGCCTCTTCAGGGTTGAATTGACATTCTTCTCCAGCTTCTGCTGTGATTTGATGCTTTACACATTTGTCCCAAATGTTCATGCAGTTCAATTTTATCTTTATTGTGATGTGTTAAAAGGAACGGGAACTTAACCCAGTGTCTGTTTAGAGGTGGGTGTTTGGAGGTCATTGGTGGAAGCCCTGTGATAAACTACTGAGGCCAGAAAAAGGAGAAGAGCCTCCAAGATGAGCATACTCCTGGTCATTATCATGCGATGATCTCTGTTTGCTCTCAGACTCAGCCAACACTAGGATATCATTAGATGATGGTCATTTGGTTTTAGGCATCCAGGACAGGAGCCAATTTTTGTTGTTGCTGTTATATCTTTTGTTAGTGAGTTCCTGTTTATTTGTTGTGAGACAGGATTTTACATCCAGATTGTAATGCAGGCTAGCCTTGGGCTCAGAATTCTTTTGCACTGGTTTTCTGGTACAGGAGTTACTGGCATGTGCCAGCACACCTTGCTAGAAAACTTTGTTTCATTAAAATGTAGCCAGTCTGTGGTGTGTTATTAACATCAGGAAAAGAACTAATACTGTCTCCCATGTTCAATGTAAGAAGCACCTATACCAGAAGTCGGGTTTTTTCCTTATTATTATTTATTCTTTTCTTATACAATACATCCCAGGCATAGCCTCCCTTCCCTTCACTCCTTCAAACCCCTTCCCACCTCCCCTCTCCCCCAGATCCACTGCTCCTTTGTTTAGAAAAGAGCAAGTCTCCCATGGATAGCAACCAAACACCAAATAACAAGATGCATTAAGACTAGACACACATCCTCATATGAAGGCTGGAAGAGGCAACCCAGTGAGAAGGAAAGGGTCCCAAGAACAGGCCAGACAGTTGGAGACACCCCCACTACCACTGTTAGGAGTACCACAAAACCAAAGCTAAACAACCACAGCATATATACAGAGGACCTAGGGCAAACAACCCATGCAGGCTCCATGATTGCTGCTTCAGTCTCTATGAACCACTATGAGCTCTGCTTAGGTGATGCTGTGAACCTTATTTTCCTGCCGTCCTCGACTCCTCTAGCTCCGACAATCTTCCTCTTTCTCTTCCACAAGGTTCCCCAAGCTCTACTTAATGTTTGGCTGCAGGTCTCTGCAGTTGCCCCCATCAGTTGCCAGAAGCTAGACATCAGTCTATGAGTATAGCAGAATATAATTAGGAATAATTTAGTTGCGTTTTTTTGTTGTTGTTTTGTTGTTGTTGTTGTTGTTGTTGTTAGTTGTGTTTGGTTATACTCTAAATCTCTAGGCCATCCAGCTTCCAGTTTCTGGCCAATCAGACAGTGTCAGGCATGATCTTCTTCTCATAGGTTTCCTCTTAAGTTAGACCAGTCAAGGTTGGCCACTCCCAGAGTCACCATTGCCCCCAGCGCATCTTGCAAGCAGAACAAGTTCTGGATCAAAGGCTTTGACTGAGTTGGTGTCCCAACCGCACCACTGGAAGCCTTGCCTGGTTATAGAATGTCACCAGTTCAGGCTTCATATCCACCATTACTAAAAGTCCTTACTAGGGCCGTCCTCATAGATTCCAGGAAATTCCTACTTCACTAGGTTTCCACATCACTCCAAATGCCACTGAAGCATTATTTGGGCTAAACTATTAGACTTTTAAAGGGCAGTAAATCCCTGAATTAGTGTTGGAGGGCTGGTAATTCTGCTCAGACTTTTTCCAACCCCACAAAACATGTCTCAGGCAGCTGAGGGTTTTAATCTTACCACATCTCAGAGCTCTGAAAGTATCTGTGACTCATGAGGCATTGCTTCTAGCTTTTCTATGTGACAGACACTACTAGTTGTCTAGACAATATTGTTCTCACCTCCTTAAGAGAAAGTTCAATTTTTTAATAAAGCTACAGTGTACCCAACTAAAATTAACCACATTTCATCTGCCTTGCAGCCACCTATGACCACACCACACCATTCTGTTCTTGAGGACCGCTCAAGTGTGTAGGAAACAAAAATGTTTCCTACTCACTGAGTGAGCTCGAAGCTACCTTCATGATGTTTTATTTTGTTAGCTTTCTACCTAAAACTTGAGTGACCAAAGAGAAGAACATCTATATTGATACCAGGAATATTAAAATCATTTATCAAGCATTGCAAAGTAGACAAAGGAGTTTGGAGCAATGATGAACAGATGGGGCATACCTTCATCCCGCAACACCACTTCTAGCTGGGATCTTACTTCTGAGTAGAACTTTCTACTTTCTGTTACATGAGAAAATTATACTATATAGATGAATCAGAAACAGCATCATTTTTGTTCTTTGAGTGTGCCGCGCCTAGTCCTGTCCAGCAGGAAAAGACACAACACCAGGATTCTTCTGTGGTAATTGACCAGGTCCTTTCTATTAATACAGATACTTCTTGCAGCAGTAGCCCCAGCTCCCAACCTGTGCAGCCAGTTTTAAGCTCAAGTCCTTCACTCAGCTAATGCCGCGTGGGCTTTCACCATAGGGCCACGCACACGAAAGCAAGCTAGTCAATTCAGCAGATAGTTAATTATTACTAGAAGCATTCGCCATCAGGAGGGCGGGGGACAGGAGCCAGCGCCATCTTTAAGGTGCGGCAGCTCCCAACATTTGAGACTGAGGGTCTCTGAGTAGCCCTGGCTATTCTGTAACTCACTCTGTAGACCAATCTGGCCTTGGACTTATAGAGATCCACCTGCCTCTGACTTCTGAGTACTGGAACTAAAGTGTACAGCAAAACCACTTGGCCAGAACCCAACTCATAAGTGAGAAATGGATACTTTCTGAGATGGGCTAAATTAAAACTATGTTTAGAGAAAAAAGTAATAGATATACTATAGATTTCTTTTAACTAAGAAAGGTACATAAAATAATGTAAAACCAGAGTTTTTAAAATAAGACATGAATTTATAAATATAAAAACAATGTAAAAACAATATTTAAAGTAATGAGTTAGGAGACTTTTAGATAATGGAGAAATAACAATGAGAAGTGAGAGAAACAGAATAGGATGTCTTTTGTTTCACTTATTACTTATATATTTAGTCTATGTATGTATATGTTACTTATTATTTAGTTTATGTGTATGAGCCTACTTGAACTTCTGTGCATCATGCCAGGATGATTTCTTTCAAACAACAAAAGCAGATCTGCAGTTCCTAAGATGTCTTGTAAAATTCCCATGAATAAAGGAGACCTTATTGGGCAACAGGTTCAGTTTACCATGATGCTACAGAAACTCAACTCTTAAATGCCACAGTCAAGATAACCCATATCTGATTACATTTTATGAGAATGTTTGAATATCTATAAACACAACCAAATATTCATCTAGTGAAATGATCATGTCTCACCATCTGAGAAAAGAGATGGGTAGAAAAAATGGAGAGAGAGAGGGAAGAATTCTCAGAAAAAAAAAGTGAGAGAGTTGGAGAAATTATTCAAGGATCAGAGCACCCAACTGAGCTAGGCAGGAGGAAACTGAGGGTGAGGGATGCTGGGACACATGTGCTACAGCCAAGTCTAAGCCTATGGCCCTAATTTCTAATCTATACTTAGAGCAGGCTTCTCATCACTTGTGAAGTGAGAAATGTGGAATGTCTTGTGATGCTTATAATTTAGCAGTTGAATAAACAACCAAGACACAGTGGCACAAAGAAAATACTGTGCTGCAGTATGTAATTAATGGCTAAATTATATGGTTTGGTTTTGAGAACTGCTACAGAAATTGAGAGTACAGAGATAGCTGTAAGACCAGGGAGAGCTGGGAAGGATTTCACAAAGGAGCTGGGAACAGGAAAAATTCACATGGACAAAAGTGAGGCAGAACTTTTTCTGCAGGAAGGAATGAGGAAGGAATCACTTCTCAGCCTTTTGGCTAAGATCAAGTATAAGAATGACTGAAGATTATTGGCTTGTTGGTGGGCAGGAAGGAAGGCTCACCTTGGAAAATAATGCCAATAGATTTACATATGTAGTATTGGGCTAACCCATAGATGCTCTCAAAATACTGGAAGGAGCAATTTGAAATAATGAGAATTGAATCCTATTTCCTAGAGAATAGAGATATTCCACTATGACATTCCCAACTGCACCCAAATCCTCAATGATCAGATAACCCAGCTGCATTCCAAGGACCCAATTTGTACTAAGTACTGGCCCATGGGCCAGCAGCTCCCTTAATTATCCATCACACTCAATTATAAAGGAGGAAACTCAACCTCCAGAGGGAATTGGCACTTCTAATTCTTAGAGAGGAAGCAAGAAAATGCTTTCTGCAGTGTGCAAACTACTTCCCAACATGAAGACAAAGATAGTGGGTCTTTCTAAAGGTCAAGAAAAAAGGTGTCTAGAATAGACTCCTGAGCTGAGGATGTATCTATCATAGATACTGAGGTGTTTACCTAACACACAGAAGCCCTGGTTTTCACCCCCAGCAGCACATAAATCAGCCATAGTAGCTCACATCTCAGAAAGTACAAGAAGATTACAAGTTTGTCTTTGGCTACATAGTAAGTTTTAGCCCATCCTGTGATACACAGATGAAGGGCAGGGGTAGGGATATGGGATAATATTCTTGTACACTGTAAAAAATTTTCATTTGTATTGGTTTAATAAAATGTGGATTGACCAGTAGAGGCAGGAAGTAGAGACAGGGCAACAGACTAGGAGATTTCTGGGAAGAGGAAAGGCAGAGCAGCAGGTGCCAGTCAGACACAGAGGAAGCAAGATGAAAGTGCTGCATTGAGAAAAAAAGCACCAAGCCACATGGCTAAATATAGATAAGAATTATGAGTTAATGTAAATGTAAGAGCTACTGGCCCAGCCCTTACTAAAATATTAAGCCTCTGAGTAATTATTTCATAAGTAGCCATGGGATCAACTGAGTGGGACAGAGAAACTTCCAACTACAGAGGGAGAAAAGAGACAGAGAAGGCAGAGAGGGGAGGGAAGGGGAGGGGAGGGGAGGGGAGGGGAGGGAAATTAGCACACTACAGAACTTTAACAAAGGCAAATAAAGCCACCAGGGATTCCTGCTTCCAAGAGCTACTAACCTGAAGGAGGCAATCTCAGCCACAGGATCTCAGTGCAGCTGGGATGGGGTGAAGTGTGTTAAACTGTGATTCAGAGGACTGATGAACTCTAATTACCTCTGAGCCGCCACTCTGCCCTAAGAAAACTCTCTCTCGGCATCCTCTTATTTCCATGAACTCATTTAACAGAAATCTAACTGTAGGTGAGGATGCTATAAGAATTCAATCAACCTATATAAAGTTATCAGAAGGTCTAGATGAGTGACATGCATCAATCACACACAAGAAGAAAAGGAATTTAGTGGCGACCATGGAAGAACCCTATCTATACAGCCTCAAAATTGAATCATGAGACTACTATGTATAATTCTCCTTAAAGCCCAGATTCTGGTCCTCACACCCACAAATCCTGATTCTGCTCTCTAAAGAACCCAGATTAACCTTTTATTCCAATTCATTAGGAATTTGCAAAGAATGTTGCTATGTAACAGAAAAATCAATGCCTATCAAAGTGGATTCAATAGATTTTGAAGTTCTTTCATTAGATAATCTCTCAATATATGACAGTTTTTTTAAATCTAATTTTATTTTTTAAATTTCATACACGAATAATGTGTTTACATTGTCTTCGCCCTTCCCTCTCTCCAGCTCCCCCTCCTTCTCTCTCTCTCAAATTTATGGACCCAATTAATTATAATTGTTGTCATACACGTGCACACATACAACACACTCCTAAATCCATTCGATGTTTCTCTTGTTTCTCTGTATTTAAGGCTGACCATTCAGAATGTGTAATTTATCAGGCGGCTCCTCTCAGCTGTCATTGCTTGTGTACAGATCTTCATCTAAGAGTTAGACCTTGTGAAACTTCTCCTGTCCACACTGGCATATATCACATAGTTTTAAAGAATCTGTTTTAGGGCAGATAGAGTGGAACACATTTAATTTTGGAATTTAGGAGGCAGAAGCAGGTAGATCTCTATGAATTCAATGCCAGCCTGGTGTATATACCAAATTTCAGGCCATTCATTGATACACAGTAGACACCATCAAAAATATTTTATAGTATCCTAATATTATGAAAGGATGGAATGGCTATGACTTTATATTTCAGTCCAATACATTTGAGGTAGTTTCAATAACTGTAAGCATCTTCTCCCCAGAAAATTATTATTTTTTTTTAATTTCATAGTAAGAATTCAGGATTTTCTCCAGGGGAAAAAAGTTTCTCTGCCAGTCACTCCAGAAAGAGTACAAAAAAACCCACTCAGATGTAAATTCTCAAGGCTCTTTACTTAACTTGAACCACCTGAATCCACCCAACCCAACTCATGGTTAAGAGTTGGAGTAAGGGAACTTGAAAAAGGTACTTGTTGCTCTGTTTCCAAAACAGCTCTCCTTCAGGGTGACAATAGCTGAAGTGTTAGAAAAGTTAACAATTCTATGTCAACTTATGAAGGGAATATAGAGGGACATGTGTATACTTGAGAGAAGTCAAGAAGCTGAGAGCATGTAGAAATTATATCCAAATGTAACTTATGCACTAATGTTGACTACATGTTAAGTGGCATTTTCTATTAATTAACAACTACTAACACCTCAGAATAATATACAGCTTCCAATTTGATATTCCACAAAGGCAAGGAGAACCACTATTACCTACAGAAATATTTCAAAAAAATCATTAACTCTGATAAATTATTGTGGCCAAAAATATAAGACTCTATCTTATTTTTCTCAATTACCAATGTTTCTTCTTACAAAATATTTTCCATTCACCACAATTTCTCAAAGTTTCTGTGTTTGGGAGGAGTGTCTATGTATTTGTGTAAGCACATACATGTGTGCCTGTGTGTGAAGGTTGGCAGTGAGTGTCTTCCTCATTGCTCTCTACCTTATTTATGTATCTATTTGTGGTGATATGTTACATATTAAATAAAACCTGGAATATCAAGAGATCAACCCACAGTCAAAAACTAGGCAGACATAGCTCAGGCAGTTCTTGAGTTTTGAGTACAAGGCCAAACATCTGGGCTTCAATGGCACACACCTTTAATCCCAGCACAGGAAAAGCCAGGAGTGGTAACCTATGCCTTTAATCCCATAACTCCAGAGACAGAACTTTCTGTGTTTTTTTGAGCTCAAGGTTGACTACCAAATAGAGTAGCTCACATCTTTAATCCTAACCTGACTGGGATACAGCTGGTGAGAAGGGTATTTAAGGCAGGCTTAGGAAAACAGGAGCAATTAGAAGTGACCAGGAATGAGGCTGAGGAAGCTGGAAGATAGCTGGGTGAGATTTGACTGTGGTGTTTCCTCTCTGTTATTTCAGCCTTTCCCGAGACTGGCTCTGAGTCTCTTTTATTACAATCAGAATTTGTGCTACATCTATTGTTTACACATACATATGTATATTATTTATGTGTTTGCTTGTTTATTTATTTATTTTTATACGGATTCAGTGAGGCTTTCTGGTCAGCACACTGAAAGAAAGGATCTACTACTGTTTCCATTTCCTTCCCCAGTACTGAGGTCACACGTACTTGGCCTTTTTGTGGGTGGTTGGGGATCAAAATGCAGGACTTTCCCAACAGAACCACCTTCCCCCTCCTCAGATGTATTTGATATTTGGTTCTATAGCCAGTGGCAGTATTTTTAAAGAATTTGGCACTCTGAAACACACCTTACCTCTTCAAACACCTTTCATGTCTGCTGTGACTTAAGTATGATTTGTCTTCTCTAAAACTGGTGTAAAGATTTACTAGTGTTAGGTGGGATCTTTAAGGACTACACCACTGCGTCTCCACCTTCTTAATGCTGTGACCCTTTAATAGAGTTCTTCATGTTGTGCTGACCCCCCTACCATAAAATTGGTTTGTTGTCACTTCATAACTGTAATTTTGATACTGTGATGAATCAGACTATGTAAATATCTGATTTGTGATGCCCAAAGGGGTGGCATTCCATAGGCTGAGAACTGCTGCTCCAGAGACAGTCAGAGGAGAAGAAGGGTAGTTACAGGTGAGTGAGTCAGTATAAAACAAAGCTGCCCCTTGAGCATTTGGTTTCTGGCCTGGAGTTTTGAGTCAAGAGTAGGGGTTTGTCTGGCAGTCTGGCAGTCCCACAGACACACAGACACTTATATTAATTTTATGATGCTTAACCTAGGGCCCAGGCATGTAACTTGTTAATTTTATCTTAATCTAACCCATGATTTTTGTCTAGCCATGTGGCTTGATATCTTTTTTTAGAGCAGCATTTTAGCTTTCAGTGTGTGTGTCTGCTGCCATCTTTTTTGTCATGTCTTTGTCATATATTTGTGGCCTCTCATTCTCTGGTGTCTGTGTTCTCCTCTGAGATAGTCTCAGAGTTTCTTAGTCTGGTAGCCCCACCCACACTTCCTGTCTGCCTTCAGCCAATCAACATTTTTTATTAAACTAGTAGGCAGGACAATTATTTGCAGTGTAATAACATAATCCTACTATAGTTTCTCACTCCCTCTCACTTTGGGCCTTTAGCTTTCTCATCATCTATAACACAGTACAACGTCCTGCACAGATGTACCAACTAACCTCTGGACTCCCAGCCTCTGCAACTCCAAACTTAAAAGGATTGTTTCCTTTATAGTCTCAAGTGTTGAGATATGACAGCAGATTACAGACAATACCATATTGTCCCACTTATCATCATTATTACTTTATCCTGTATCAGGTTATTACAATTAGTCCTTTTTTAGAGATGCAGAAACTGAGATACAAAAAGATTCTGAGACACTAGAGTCCATGCAGTTAATTACTTTCAACACTGAACTAAGAACAAAGCAATTAGGCAGTTATGTTGAGGTTATTGTTAATAATTCATGTAACCTCTGCTTTCATAAATTACATTAGTATCCTAAAGGAATAGCCAGAACAACTTGTCTTATTTTTCAAAGTCATCAGACTTGAGAGCAGATAGAGGACCTGTAACAGTTAAGGTCCTGCTTTCAATAATAGCCCTACAAATTATCATCTAATGTGCTCTTTTAAGAAATATCTATTTGATTTTGTTATTGGCACTCCCCTTCTTATTAGTATCCAAAATTAAAGCCAAGATGTGGCCTTACATAATTGTATAATTTGCTTAAATATAAACTTGGTAACTTACTGACATTCAAGCATTTGTGACTAATGTCTTTAGCTATACATAGTTAATTAATTCATTAAAATCAATGTTGGCCAGCCAACTTTGCAATATATGTGTCTGTTATGGGTGTCATACATTATTTATACATTTATACATATAGATTTATACATTATTTCTGTAACAAGCTTTTATATATTTTTACTACTGAGGAAACAGAGCCAATTTTATTGTTTGATGTGATGGTTTGAAAAGGTATGGGCCCAGACACTCATGGTTTGAATGCTTTGCCCATAGGGAGGGACACTATTAGGAGATGTGGCCTTGTTGGAGTAGGTGTGACCTTTTCGGGGGAAGTGTGACACTGTGGGGGTCAGCTTTGAGGTCTTATATATGTGCAAGCTACTCTCAGTATACAGTCTCTCCTGCTGATGCCTAGGAATCAAGATGTAGAGCTCTCAGCTCCTGAACACTGTGCTGCCATGTCCCACCATAATGATAACAGACTAAACCTATGAAACTATAAGCCATCCAATTAAATGTTTTTTTGTAAGAGATGTCATGAGTTGCAGCTGGAGAGATGACTCAGAGGTTAAGAGCACTAGCTGCTCCTTCAGAGGTCCTATGTTCTGTAGCACAAATTCAGATTGTATTGAAAGAGACTCAGAGCCAGATATTAAGGACAGGCTGAAATATCAGAGAGAGGAAACACCACAGTCAAATCTCACCCAGCTATCTCCCAACTTCCTCAGCCTTGCTCCTGGTTGCTTCTGCCTCTCTGGTTTTCTACCACTTTAAATACCCTTCTGGCCAGCTGTATCTCATTCAGGTTAGGATTAAGGTAGGAACTATACTATTTGGTAGTAAGCCTTGAACTCACAGAAACACAGAAAGTTCTGTCTCTGGAATTATGGGATTAAAGGCATAAATCACCACTCCCAGGCTTTCCCTGTGCTGGGATTAAAGGTGTGTGACATTAATCCTAGCTGTTTGTCCTTGTACTCAAAAATCAAGAAATTCCTGAGCTCTCTGCCTAGGTTTTGACTGTGTGTTGGCTCTGAATATTTCAGGTTTTATTAAATATGTAACATATCACCACAAGTTCAATTCTCAACAACCTCGCACTATAGATGGCTCACAGCCGTCTATTGTAGGACCTGATGCTCTCTTCTGGCGTAAAGGTGTACATGCAAATAGAGCACTCATATACCTTAAATAAATAAATAAATAAATAAATAAATAATATAAATAAATAAATAAATGAGTTGCCATGTTCATGGTGTCACTATAAACCTTTTAATGCATCTGTTTTTATATTTGTAATTTCGAAATAACTTTATTTTGAGGGAACCAATTTAGTTATATTGAAAAATTGTGAAGTTAATCCAGAGAGTCATTGTTGATACCCACCTAGTTTCCTGGGTTCAAGTATCCTAGTTCACTAAAATCCCAGGTTTCCATTCAGTTTTGTTTTCCTCATTTCTTATCTACTGTTCTTGTTCTGGTGCTGGACTCTTCCTGTGATCCCACGCCCACTTGGGTATTTTGTCTGCTCAGTGTCTCATTGCTGTGTTTTTTAGACTGTCTCCGTTTTGATGACCTTGACAGTTTCAAGTATTTTGTACTGGCCAGGATTTTGTAGAATATCTTTTTATTGAGATTTATTTTAACTTTTTCTCATCTTTAGAGTGTGTTATGATCTTGGGCACCCATTACAGATGAGGACCCCATAGGCAAAGGGTCATTTTTATGCAACATATTACAGGTAACCAGTTTCAAAATGACTTTTCAGTGTTGAAATCAACCTTGATCACCTGGTTGAGGTCATGTTGGACAGTCTCTTACTGTAAAGCTATTATTTCTCTTTATTTCTACAGTACTCTTTGCCCTCCAAAAGGTCACAATTTTGGTTCTCATGCAAGAAGAAAAAGGTCATTTACTTTTTAAAATTCAAATAAAATATAGCCTGGAGCTTTAAAAGAATGCACAGGTAAGAAAATTAAAGCTGGGTCGTCAGTCCGGGCATCATTAAGCAGAACAATTAGAATTCTGTTCTGAAAAATCTTTGTAGAAAATTTCTCTGTTTGATACACTTGGAATGGACTATTCCCATGCTTCAAATTTGGCAAATTGACCTAGGAGTATTCTGGATCCTGGGGATGCACATCTGGAAAAATCACTTTTGTCCCAAGAGGTTAAAATTACCACAAAAAAAAACGCACCCTCATTTCCCTTGCCATAGTATTTGGAATATCTTCAGATGCATACAAATCTTTTAGAAGTATACTCATTATCAAATATATAAGACAATACATGATTATTGAAGAGAGGAGTAAAAATATTTTTTAAAATTATGCTCTTGTTTGAAGAAAATACGGAGATGGTTTCTTAGAGGCAGAATTTCCTTGGATCTTTTCTAGGAAGTAAAATGGACACCGGATGTTATATATATGTCACCTGCTAATTTTATCCCAACCTTATTTTACTATTGAAAGGACAGCAAAGGTATGCAAGGATGGGAGATGTAACACTACCCTAACCCTTATGTGAATGAAAGCTTCCTTGTCTGAGAGCGTTCAGAATCCTTTAGCCAAATTAACTTAAATAAAATAAACTCATTAGCTCATATATTAGAAAACCCTGATGTATTTAGTAAGGGTGTAGCGTGGGTACAGCTGTTTACAGATGTAATCATGAATGCTACATTCTATTTGCCACTCAGTCATCATCAGTGTCCTGGCACTGTGTGAAGACTTGTAGCATGTTAATAGCCATTCCAGGTACTGTGTACAGACAAGGCCAAATTCAGAGGCAGATAGGGGGGAGGCACAGACAGCCTTTCCAAACTACCCACTCTTTCCTTCATGGGTAAGAACCAAGTTTCTAGACCGCAGAGTCAATTCCATAGACAGTAAAACTGTCATATCACAAATGACTCAGGCCAAATGTGGTTGACCTCTGAGCTGGGGATTTAGACTACAGAGAAGCTAGACAGGCATCTCAATAGAATGGGGTTCTTGCTGAAGAAGAATCGGTCTAACAGAATGTTAGAAAAGCCAAAAGTATGTGTTCATTTGATCTTGTCCATGTGAGCCCTAGATCTCAAAACACCAGTGGTACTCTTTTTATCATGATATTATTTTCAGTTGATTCTATCAGACTAAGCCTTCCTTAGGGGAAAACTTTAAAAAAAAATCTTTTACTTCTAAGTTATTCCAACTATGTATGAATTTGTCATTATGTAGGCTATATTCATCTTATTTTTTACATGAAATAAAGCCAATACATTGTCACTACCTTGACAGAGCTGGCCTATGTAACCAAAAATAACCTCGACCTCTTAATTTTCCTGCCTTAGCCTTCCAAGTGTTGAGATTACAAGTGTGTGTCATCATGCCTCCTTGAAATACCTATTTTCTTCAAGGTGTTGGAAAAGTATACCTTCCAGTTAAATGATCAGCTTGTTCCTAAGCTAGAAAGTTGGTTCTAAATGAGTCGGCTTACTAGACTTTGAATGTTAAATTTTGTCTTCTGCAAAGCACAATGTTACCTTTACTATAAACACCCATGGCATGTCTGGCACAAAGAGGGTTATAGAACTAAGGAAATGAAAACTTGGTAATGTTTGGGCTGGAGAGATGGTTCAGCACTAAAGAGCATTTGCTGCTCTTCCAGAAGACCTGGGTTCAGTTCCCAGTACCTGCATGGTACTCACATGCCTTTAACTCAAGCTCCATGAGATCTGAAATCCTCATCTGGCCTAGTGGGGCACTTTTATCTACATGATGCACGTACCTACATACACTCAGGTAGGTACAGATGCATGGTAAAATAAAATAAATTTAATTAATTAAAATTTAAAAATTGAGGGCTGAAGAGATGGCTCAGAGGTTAAGAGCACTGACTGTTCTTCCAGAAGTCCTGAGTTAAATTCCCAGCAACCACATGGTGGCTCACAATCATCTATAATGACATCTGGTACCCTCTTCTGTATACTATATACATAATAAATAAATAAATCTTTTTTAAAAATTAAAAATTGAATTCCTCTCAGCAGAAGAATTATGAATGGCTGAAAGGCACTTGAAAAAGTGCACAACATCTTTAGCCATCAGAGAAATGTAAATCAAAACAACTTTGAGATACCACCTTACACCTGTCAGATTGGCTATGATAAAAGACACAGATGACAGCCTATGCTGGAGGGGTTTCTGAGCAAGGGGAACACTCCTTCATTGTTGGTGGGAGTATAGGTTTCTTCAGCCACTTTGTAATGCAGTATGGCCGTTTCTCAGAAAACTGGGAATCAATCTCCCAGAGGATCCAGCAATACCACTATTGGACATATACCCTAAAGACCCACATTCCCACTCCAGGGGCATTGGCTCAACTATGTTCATAGCAGCATTATTTATAATGGCAAGAACCTGGAAACAACCTAGATGCCCCACAACTGAAGAATGGACTAACAAACTGTGGTACATCCACACAATGGATCACTACTCAGCAGTAAGAAAAAATGATATCCTAAAATTTGCAGGCAAATGGATGGATTTGGAGAATATCTTCCTGAGGGAGATATCTCAAACCCAGGAAGATAAGCAGTCCACTCACTCATTAGTGGACTCTAAACAAAAAAGCAAAAAGCAAAGCATGTCCAAGCTGCAAACCACAACCACTGAACAGCTTGGGATCGGAAACACCTTGGACTGACACCTTGGATCCCACTCCTTCTAAAGGAACACCTGACTCAGTCTTAATGTTGGAGTGAGGAAACTGGATCTGCCATGAGTGGGTGCTGAACTGAGCAAATTGGGACTTTGGGACCTCCTGCCCTTGCTGGGGAGGAGATGGGGAGATGTGGAGAAGAGAGAGTGACTGGAGGGGGTGGGAGGGGGAAGGGACCTTGAATAAGGATATACATGGTTAGAAAAATGTGACTTTATTCATAATAATAATAAAAAAGAATTATAGCCTGAGACATTTGAAGACCATCTCTGATTGATCTTGTGCTCAGTAACAGTTTTCATGCATATACTTTTGATGCTGGTAGCAGTCTTAAAATGAGTTCTCTTATTTTATGATAAAACCTACCCCACAAAGAGATGTAATAAATTAAAAAACTAGCCATCTATAAGTGTGGCAACCAGAATTGAGTCATAACACTGGATTTCTACAGGTTTTTTTATATAAGCCTCTGGGTATGTATGTTTGTTTATGTGTGTATACTTGTGTGTACTTATGCATGTGTGTGCATGCATATAAATATATATGTGTGTGTATGGTTGTGTGTGTTTTTGTGTGCATGTGTGTTTGTTTATGTATGTATGTATGTTTGTGTATGTATGTGTTATATATTTGAAATGGTGTCTTCTCTGTAATAAAGCTAGTGTTGGAAACTCTTTTTTACCTCTATTAAATCATTTATAGAAATTCTCTGAAAAAAATGCTTTTATTTTTACCTGACATTTTTATATAATTTTTAATTTTCAGTAAAGTTATTAATAAAGATTGATGAATCTTAAACAAAAAAATTAAAAATTAAATTCCTAATTAAAATGTTTAAATTAAATTTAAAAATTAAATAAATTTATGGCTTTCTTTTACAAATGCAAACTTTGTTATTTTATTCACAATTTAGTGAAGTTAGGGTGGAATCGAGAAAACTCCTCAACTGTTGTTTTTTTTGTTTTGTTTTTTAACAGAAAAGCATTGGTTGTCTGGAAGTGACTGGCCATTCCCCGAATACATGTCTTCCAAAGCAAATAGGAAACATAGCTGGAGAGAACCCTTGTGTTAAACTGTGTCTCTTGGTAAGTCACCAAGCAAGCTGACTGACACTTGGCACAAGCCAGTACCTCAGATTCCTTAGGCAGGGAATGACAGATGCAACGGGGCTGTGAAGGAGACACCAATGGCAATGTGGTAGAAGAGCCAGAGGTAATGAACCAGAACAGAGACAGAGTTCTAGTGATTCTGGAGAGTTCCTTTGGGACTGATTATGAGAAACCCAGAAAGTAAGTAAAGAGTAGATCTGTATAGGAAGCCAGGGCCTGCCACAGTTTTCCCCAAACGGCCGTTGTTTTAACCCAGGTTTACACTCTGATTTTCTGGCTTTTCCTTAATGATGTTTTCAAAGTCTAGAATTTCTCTGTTAGACAGCCTGCTGCCTTCCCAATACACAGTGAGGCTTATTTTGCTGCAACTCATTTGAGTTTGTAAGTAAGCCTAATTCTAAACAGAGATTATTTTAGGCCCAGGCTTCCTTCCTCGTGCTTCTTGGGGTTTGATTTATGACAATTTCAGTAATCATAGAGGAAAATTAAGAATTATAGTAAATATTGGTCTATGCCAATCCTAAACGGCCAGAGTCTTACATTTATAATCAACTCCACTCTTTTTGTTGAAAATTACTTCACTACTAAGAGAAGAAAAACATTCTGCTTGTCCCCATACCCCACCCTAAGCCTGGCCCATAATGAATATTGCTCAATTTCTTCTAGTTATATTTCCATTTGAAAAGTTAATATTCTTTATTTTTTCATTCCTTTATTGAAACATTTTTTCATATAATATATTCTGATCACTCTTTTCCACTCATCCAATTCCTTCTAGATCTTCCCAACCTGTCCAACTCCAAGTGTCCATTCTCTCTCTCTCTCTTTAGAAAACAAACCGGCAACACACACACAAGAATCTCTATTTCTCTTTCTTTCTCTTTCACTAACACACACAAACACAGAGTCAAAAATCAACTAAAAAGCCACTGAGTTCCTCTCCTGTTGTCTGATCACTCTGGGGCATGGGGCCTGCCCTGAAACATAGTTAACAGATTTTTTTTCTTTGCAAGTGGGTGTCAGTTGCAGGTAGCTTTTTGCTAGGGGTCAAGTCCACGTCCAATTTCCCTCCCAGTACTGGGACCCCGTCTGGCCTGAACTTGTGCATGCCGCCATGGTCATTTTGAGTTAGTTCATGTATGAATCAGCTGTGCTGTGTCTGGAGGGCGCCATTTTCTTGGTCTCTCCATTACATGTGCCTTTCACAGTCTTTCTTTCTTTTCTGCATAGATCCCTGATCCCTGGTAGGAGACCAACATCCCATTAATAGACCAAGTGCTCTGCAATCTCTCATTCTGTGCATAGTCCAGTTGTGGGTGTCTGGGTTAGTTCCCAACTATTACAAAATTAATTTTATTCTTTTTTTTTTAAATCTATACAATACTTTTTATTTCCTGCTCTGTGCTCTATATGCTAGGGATATGGGAAAAGACACATCACATCATGAATGTTATCATAAACTGGTATATAGTATTTAAGCAGTGATAATGTATTACACCCTTTGCCCATACCCTAAGCATCTATGTTCTGCCTGAAGCTCGACCCTCAGAGGGACCACTGGAGACAGAGATGTCCAAAATGCAATCTCAAGGTTTATTGTCAGTGCAATACAAATCAGGCAGGGAGCTTGTTCCAAATACCTGACATAGAGAGGCAAGGAAGAGCTGAACACTCTAAATTACACAGGCTTTTTTAAAGGCAAAAACCACAAGGCAGGGTAACTTGGGGACAAGGGTGCAAGTGTGTTACTGATTGGCTTGTGCTTAGGGCCTTTTATACTTAACATTCCTGGACCCCACCTGGGTGGTATGGCCGTTTTATTGCCTTAGGGTTGCATCATCCAGAAGTCCTTAGATAGTATTTAGCTTATTCTTGCTTGGAACTGGGCAAGCCCCTGCCAGGAATGTGAAATTGTACTTTGTTTTACCTTTATTATTTAAATTGGAGGTGCTTCTCTGGTCCTTCAACAATAAACCTTGCTGTTGCATTTCAGACACCTCTGTCTCCAGTGGTCTCTCTTGGGGTTGGGCAGAACAGCTTTATGTAGGCAAAAATATGCAACTGGTTAGTGTCAGTTTCCAGCTTAATTTTTCAGGGAGCAAGTCTCAACAAGTAAAAGACAGTTATTAATAATTAAAGATCACCTGTGCTTCCTATTATCTTACTTGGAACAGATTAGGAAGTGCCTTACCCAGTGTCTCACAGCTTCCACAGTAACGCTGAACTCCAGTTGTCATAGCGGTAACGGAATACAGACCTACATCATGCTTCCTGGCTCACCTCCCAGATAGATTGCCCAACTTCTTACCTTAGAACCTGCTTTTGAGCAAAACACAAAGTAAAGCATTTCATTTTTTAAAGATCTTTAAAATTATTTTAAAGTTGTGTATGTGTATGTGTGTACACACACTCTCACACACACAGGCACTTGAGTGCAGGTCCCAATAGAGAACAGAAGGGCTTGGAGATTCCCGGGAGCTGCCATTAAAAACAAGTACAAGCTGCCTAATGTGGATGCTAGGAATTGAACTCCCGTCTTCAGTAAGAGTACCACACCCTTCTAACCACTGAGCCATCTGAGCCACATACCTCTCCAGCACACATCCCCTTTTCATTTTCAAATTCTGCTGTAGTGATCTGTAAGATTTGCTTTTACAGATGTGTGTTAACATTGGTTCACCTTTTGTTTCAGCCTTGTTTTTATTTTTCTCTTTTAAAACTGTTTCTATTTGTAAAATATGAGAAATTAAGGACAGGAAGAAAAGGAAAGAGGTGAAAAACTGAATGCTGGGCACTTTCACACCAAGACAATTGAATAAACATTTTTTTAAAGAAGGAAGTCACACTTTTTAAAGTGTGAATCAAGCCAGTCATGAGGCAGAGGTGAGAAATAACAGTGTGATTCACCAGACAGAAAGAATGGACAGACGACACCCACGTCCTTCTCTGACCCCAATATGCCTTCAGATACATTTTTGGGATTTTTTTCTAAATTTGGTTTCTTCTTTATTGTCTTTTTGGCCCCCAAATTTTGTAGCTCTTTCTTAACCCATTTCTCATCTTTTAAGGTGACATTTAATCTTCAAGTGAGAAAGGAGAGGATGCTTCAAGCAGGACTCTGCAAAGACCAATATTTCCTCTCTGCATTCTGAAATTGGATGGGCTGCCTGGAGACCATCTATCTGCCAGTGGCAGAGACAGACTCAGATCTCAGTGGAAGGAGTTGGGGAGAGGGGCGACTCCTGTTGGGAAATGCAGAAAAACAGGTAGCCAGGCATCTAGGACATAAGCTGTCCTTCCATACTGGATTGTAGCCTAGAGATGGGCAGCAGTATTGATAATGTGCTGTAGCATAATTGTCTTTCTACTGTTTCTCTTGCCTCAATTTACAAACTGTGCAAAATAGTACCACACAGCGAAACTGCACACTCCAGCTGTGAGTTGTTTGAAGACAGCCCTTCTTCTCTACCTCCTGGGGTTGGAGAGTGGGAGGATGTCACAGGACAGAAAGTATAAAGATACAAGCTGAGGAGGAAGCTGTTTTCAAACCACTGGCTCAGAATACACAGAAGGGGTCCCTTGCCCCTGGTACCCAGTGTCACAACCTCAAAGGGTTCATTTTCAGTCTGCAATGTAATGAACTGTTATCCAAGGATACTCACTTTACCCTGACGAGATTGGCTTCAGTAGAAGACTGACCCAACAGTAATGTCAGAGAAGGAAACTGAAAGGGAAGAGGAGAAACCCACTGCTACACAGATCCCTCTCTGGATCCTAAAGGGTGGGAAACCCTACACTATTTCCCCTCTACATGAGGTCCACACAAATCATGCCATGAAAGCTGAAACAAAAGCTTTATCTTTTGAAGACCAGGAGCAAAGGTTTGGCCAATCAATTTGAAAACAAAACAAACACCAGTGTGCCAACTCCTACTGTGGGGATCTTCCCCAAGCTCAGCACTTGCTTTGTAGATAGATGTTTCTTCTCTCATTCATTGCTTTGTAATGGGACAAAGATTATTCTGATAAGAGTGCATTGCCTGATTTATGTGTTGTCATTCTTTGCAAAGAGATCAGCATGTTTGATTGAGGCAATGCTTTTCAACCTATAGGTCACAACTCCTCTGGCAACTTCTGTCTCTAAAAGTATTTATATTACAATAGCCAGAACCTGGAAACAACCTAGATGCCCCTCAACTGAAGAATGGACTAAGAAATTGTGGTACATTAATACAGTGGAGTACTACTCAGCATGAAAAAAAATGACATCCTAAAATTTGCAGGCAAATGGATGGATTTGGAGAATATCCTCCTGAGTGAGGTAACACAGGCCCAGAAAGATAGACATGGTATTTACTCACTCATAAGTGGATTTTAGACATAAAAAGCAAAAAATAATCAGACTGCAAACCACAACTCCTGAACAGCTAAGTAACAGGAAGAATGTAAGAGAGAAATCCAGGGATCCCCCTGGGAAGGGGAAATAGAGAAAAATCTCCTGAGTAACTTGTGATCATAATAGGAAGTGAGCAAGGAGAGGTGAGAACAAATCATGAGACAAAGAGATGGGTGAGTGAGAGGAGCAACAGAGAGGAAGAGCAAAGAAATGGGTATCCTGATAGAGGGAGCCACTGTGGGGTTAGAGACAAACCTAGTGCTAGGGAAACCTCCAAGAACCCACAAGATGTCCTTGTGGACTCCAAGCAATAGCGGCGAGGGTGCCTAACCAGGATTTCCCCTATAATCAAATGAATGACCACCCCAGTTGTCATCATAGCACCTTCATCCAGCAATGGATAGAGGCAGAAGCAGAGATCCATAGCTGAGCACGAGGTCAAGCTCCAAGTCCAGCTGAAGAGAGAGAGGGAAGAAAATATGTGAGCAAAGGGACCAGGATCATGAGGAGGAAACACACAGAGATGACTGACTGGAGTTATTGGGGACACACTGACTCCAAAATAATCACTGAGGAATCTTCAGAAAAAGAAGTAAACCCTCTAAGGTAGACAACTGGGAAATGGTGTGGGCAGGTCTTGGAGCCTCTTGCTGTAGGACCAGAGTATATTCCTAATGTAAGAACTGACATCTTGGAGCCCTACAGAGGGACACTTAACCCAGCCATCCCTACAGAGGGACACCTAACCCAGCCTTCCCTACAGAGAAACACCTAACCCAGCCTTCCCTACAGAGAAACACCTAACCTTCCCTACAGAGAGACACCTAACCCAGCCTTCCCTACAGAGAAAAACCTAACCTTTCCTACAGAGAGACACCTAACCCAGCCTTCCCTACAGAGGGACACCTAACCCAGCCTTCCCTACAGAGGGACACCTAACCTTCCCTACAGAGGGACACCTAACCCAGCCTTCCCTATAGAGGGACACCTAACCCAGCCTTCCCTATAGAGGGACACCTATCCCAGCCTTCCCTACAGAGGGACACCTAACCCAGCCTTCCCTACAGAGGGACACCTAACCTTCCCTACAGAGGGACACCTAACCCAGCCTTCCCTATAGAGGGACACCTAACCCAGCCTTCCCTATAGAGGGACACCTATCCCAGCCTTCCCTACAGTGGGACACCTAACCCAGCCTTGATACTGGGATGAGGGACTTGCACCTCCTGAAGTGGATATGCCAGACTGAACTGACTCACTTTGAGTTTCCTTGCCCTCCTTGGGGAAAGGGGGAGGGGGGAAGCTGAGGGAGGACTGAGAGGGACTGGGAGGAGGGCAGGGATGGGGAGCAGTGGTAAATATGGGGAAAAAAAGCTTTTTAAATAAATGAAAACATTAAAAAATGTTTACATTATAATTTATAACGGTAGCAAAACTATAGTTATGTGGTAGCAATAACAATAATTTCATGGTTTGGGAGTCACCATGATATTAAAACCTTACAACATTAGGAAGGTTGAGAACACTGCATTAAAAGAAACTAGGAAACAATTTCCTGCCATGACTGGCTTCTGTGAGGAAGCAAAGTTTGTAGCGACTTGTGATGCCGCTGATGGTGCCTCTGCCCTGTGCATATTCAGAGTCCCACCACACACCCACTTTAGCCCTCAGAGTTTCTTTCTCTGAAGCAGTAGGACATACATTGCTGTGTGTAGGGCAAACCCAAGGCATAGGTTAGAATGTCTTCAGGGAAATGGTCAGTCAAAAGGGCCAGAAAGCAACCGGGTTCGATGCATCAGCCTCCCATTCTTTGTAAGGACACTTGTGACTTGTACCTCAGGTGGTTCTTCAGAGGCCCTTCAGAAAACCTGAATGCAGTTGACCTGGGTGATAGTTCAGTAACCTGTTATTTATTGACTTGTCCAGCTTCCCTTTCAAAAAAAAAAAAAAAAAAAAAAACTTCCCTCATATCCCTTTCTCTTCTGTAGTCTTTGAAAACAAATACCTAGACTCAAGCCTTTATCTCAGATTCTCCCTTGGAGACCTAAACTATAAAATCAAATGAACTGCAAGAAACCAGGCCCTCAGGCCAGAACTGTGCAAATGGTTTATTTCCTAGTGAGCTGGAAACAGAAGTCCATTCCATGTACAGTCAATTACCTCTGACCTAACTATAGAATTCCTGTCTGTGCTAAACCAGAAGTGGGTGAGGGACACTTTACTTCTCCACTGTCTCTAGTATTTGAATAAAGAATGGCCACATTGATTATGAGTACAAATTGACTGGTTTTCATGAAAAGTCTTCATAGTCTTGAATGCCTCCATGAAAAAGACAACAAATGATTCAAGGTTTTCTGTGTAAGTTAAAATTCCTCCCTAGGCACAAAGAAAAAGACCATAGGGAAAAAAAATAGAAATCTGGGCTAAAACTCAGGCTCAGAATTTAACTATAGGGGTAGCATGAAGTAGAAAAACCCTAAATATGTAGGTCTCTAATGTCAAAGCTCTGTATCAAAGACATGGCTATGACAGGAATGAGCAGGAGCCCAAGACTCGGAATGAAGAGAAAAGGGAGAGGTGAAGATAAATGAGAGACTACATTTATGGAGATACAGATGTGAGTGTGGCTACAGATGTGGATATAAACATGGATGTGATTGATGGAGATATGGATATGAATATGAGTGTGCCTACAGATGAGAATATAAACATGGATGTGATTGATGGAGATATGGATGTGAATGTGAGTGTGCCTACAAGATGTGGATATAAACAAGGATGTGATTGATGGAGATACGGATGTGAGTGTGGCTACAGATGTGAATATGAACATGGATGTGGATCTGGACAAGACTCTGAATGTGGATAATAAAAACCTTCTACTCTGGACTCATAAAGACTGGAGAAAGAAAGCAGTCACTCCCTCTTCCTAGAGGATGCAGTCGTCTCTTGCCTGTAAAAAAAATGAAAATCTCTCTTTATCGAGTATCTTATAGAAGGATGATCTTCCTTGGGATCCTATCCACTGACTCCCTAATAACTTACACACAACTAGCATTTGATACAGTACTAACTCTTAAAGACACAGCAAGGCACTTAGTCATAAATTGTTTCCATCAGATCTTTCTCACACACCTCCCTCCTGAGAATAAAGGAATGAGTCATCCTTATTAGAAGTGCCTTTGATTCTGAACGTGTGTCTGGTTGGCTTGGCCATAAATGTCACTTCTAGAATTACTATTTGATAGCCCACAGAATGGTTTATTTACAGATAGTGTACCCTAGAATGCATCACTTTTAGATAAAGGACCCATAGTAAAGGAGTCACAACAAGGCAAGGGTCACAACAATGGGGAAATCCACTGTTTCTACCATATATCTCATTATTCAAAGATAGTTGCTTTGCTAGAATTCTAGAATGGATTATTAGAGGTTCAGTAAACTTCCAGGAAAGGCTCTACATGGTTGGAATCTGTCCTACAGAGTATGGTATATGCCTTGTGATAATGGCTAACATATGGTCCAAATACTAAGTCTGGAAACCAAGATGAAGTAAGAATGGCTATTCATACCATCTCATTCATTCACTGCCAGAATCTGCATTTTGTTTCCATATACCACAAGGCTCTGCTAGATTATAGGCCTTCAAAATAGTTGAATAGGGAAAGAGGAAGACACCCATTGTTACAAGGGGTCCCAGGAAAGACCCCACAGAACTATCTCCATGGTTACCACCTATTCACTTTGGATCTTAATGACAAAGGTCAAGCAGATAAGAGCATGTTTTAATACTGGTATGCTAGTTGGTCCTGATTGTCATGCACACCTAGGATTGTTGTTAAATAATAGAAGTAGAAACAAATATTTCTACATCTCAGAAGAATTCAGTAGGGTTTCTTTGTCCTTCTGTCCATTCCTCTGTCCTGATGAAAGACCTGAAACAACCTCAGCATCAAGAGCTTGGGTTCCTCAAGATGACTCATGTCAGCTAAAGTACTCACCAATGGTGAGGGAAGTCAAAAATAGATGGAGAACATCTGAATTTGATAAGTATTATTACAGGAGTTTGAGATCATTCCATAAGGAGCATCTGCTTGCTGCGTGGACTATCTTGTCTTGAGTCCTTCTGAGATTTGCAAATGGCTATGGGGTTAAAATTTTGGAGAAGGGTTATATTTTATAAAGGGTAAAATGGATCAGAAAAATCCAAGGGACAAATTATGGGAGATATTTTCAGTGTCCGGCATCACTTCTTTCGATTTCACCTGCAAGTGATGGACAATTAAAGAGCACGCCACATCTCTTGCTCTCCCTAGAAGCTGCATCTTCCTACTCTTCCCGGAGCCACAGGATTTCATTAAATCTATGCTAAATGGCATCTGCTACAATAGTGGTTCTCAACCTTCCTAATGCTGAGACTCTTTAACTCAGTGCCTGATGCATGGGGACCCCCCAATTCATAAAATTATTTTCATTGCCATATCATAACTGTGATTTTACCAGTGTTATAAATTGTAATGTTATAAATCTGTGTTTTCTGATAGCCATTAGGTAATCCCTGTGAAAGGGTCATTTAACTCCCAAAGGGGTCATGACCCACAGGTTGAGAACTACTACTCTAGAGGTTTTGCTCATTGATGCAAAAGAGTCAATGAATTAATTCTGAGATGCATTCTACAGGGTTCTTCTGAGGGAAGTGTCTAGAACTGAGGTCCAATGGACCAACTCAGTGATTTCTTCTTTAGTGGCTTTTCCTTCCTATGTTTCAGCTTCGTGTTTCCCAGAACCATCTCTCAGGTAAGAGATCTACTTTGGTTCCTACTTTCAGAGCAACTCAGAGTAAATGAATAAACTAGTGGGCTGCTGGTTGGCTTCGATGCTTCTGGAAAAGATCGGCTTTGTCAATAAAGGGAAAAGTAATAATAACAAAGAGTATAAAGTGAGCTAAAACAAGAGTCAAACATTCATTAAATATTTATTTGTATTAAGCATTCAAAAGACACTAAATACATCCATCTAGATCAAATGACATACCTAAGGAGACCTATAACTTTATGTAGGCTAAAAGTACGTGCCAAGCTGTGGGTGGTTATGTTAAAAAGCAGAGTGAGAGTAGAGAAATGACTGATGTGTGGTATAGCTAAATAAATGTAATAAAATCTGTCCTAAAATGTGAAATAATTCAGCATATAGTATGTGAGAAATATAAGAATCCCCCAAAGTCCTTTTGTTCAGTTTCCTTGTGTCACAAAGGAAGAAAAAATCAGACCCAGAATGTGAAGATTCTGTTAATCTTTCCATCATCTTAGACACTTGCACCAAGGGAGGAGTTGCCACTGGAAAATATTTAGCTAAGAATATTCAGCTAAATGGTTTATTGATTCCATTGAAGTTTAGTTTTATGTAGAATCTCTACTGATTTGGGGCCCATGTTGCTAAACTTTATTTTATGGCATTGGATTAAGTCCCATTTAAGTACAGAATTCTGCTGAGAAGCAGAACACCATGATGTAAAAGAGAAAATACCTGGGATATGAGATTGTTGCCTTCACAAAAGGCCCATACCTAATTCGATCTCTATGACTCTTTTGACCAAAATGGAAATGATCAGGAGAAGAAAAGGGAGAAGAATATTTTCTCCACCTTTTTCTTCCTTCAATATATCTTATGTCTCAATATCCTCTTTTACTAATTTCTGCCTCAACTAGGAAATGATTGTCTCACATTTGAGAAGCAGCTGATAAATGCTTATTGGCTGATATAGAAGCAAGCCATTTCTAGTCTGGAACAGATTTTCTCTAAGTAACAATAGTATCTTTCATTGAAAAAAATATGATGACCAATTTTATTCATTGTGGTAAAAGAAATGTATGATGGCAGATTTTATTCATTGTGATAAAATATATCTAATATGTAATTTTAGCCATTTTAAGTTCACTCATTATCATCTGTCTCCAGAACTTTGCCTCTGTCCCAAGGTAAACTGCACTCATTAAATTTAGCTCTCCACACTTCCCAATACCCCACTGTTCTATTGGTCTCTAGGAATCTGACCACTCAAGGTGCTTTATACTAGTAGAACCACACTCTCGACTGTTCCTTTGTAAAGAATTATCCTGCCTACTGGTTTAATAAAAACGCTGATTGGCTGAAGCTAGACAGGAAGTGTGGGCGGGGCTCCTAGACTAAGAAAACTCTGAGAACAGGAAGAGCAGAGCAGAGATGCCACAGAGACACAGGGAGAAGCCAACAGATGCAGAGGACAACTATGATGCTCTGAGTAAAGTAAGAATAATGGGTTAATTTAAGAGCAAGAGGTGGATAACAATATGTCTGGGCCCTAGATAAATCAGCGTAGAATTAATATAAGCATGTGTGTGTTTCTGTGGAACTGCAGGACTGCAGGTCTGCAGGTCTGCAGGTCTGGACCCCAGGCCAGAAACTTATACTACACGTTGCATTTGTATCTTTTTGACTAGCTTAACACACTTAGAGTAATGTCACCAGTATTCATCCCCAGAGACTGTAGAATTCTCAAAGACTGGTTAAGATCCCATTGTACTTACCACATCTGGTTTATCCAACTATCTGAGCATAGATACTTGCCATGATGAAGAGAATGAAGCTGCCACAATATTAGTATACAGATATCTTTGAGTCTTTGCTTTAAATTCTTTCAGACACGCATTAGGAAGAGCTGGCTGTTGGGTGATATTGTATGTTTGGATATGTATAGGTAGTTTTTGAGGAACCACCATATTTTTTCAATGTGTCATCATTTTATATTCCAACCAGTAATGCACAAGTGTATTAATTTCTCCATATAATACTTATTACTTTCTATTATCTTGTCATTTGATTTGGTTTTGATAATAGCCATCCCGTTGGGTATTTGGTGTCTTCACTGTGATTTGATATAAATTCTCTGATAGTTAGAGATGATATTAAGAATCTATCTTTGCAATTTCTTCCTGGTAATTTGTGTACAGATTTGGAAAATGGCATTTCAAGCTTTTTTGAAATCGGAGTCTGTGTTTCTGAGTTTTAGAAATTTTTTATACTTTTTAAATATTAATCCATTGTCAGCAATATGACCTGCTAATAATTCCTTACATTGGGAAGATTTCCTTTTCAATATTGCGTATCCCTTAATCTGCCAGCATTTTAAATCTTGATGGAATGCAATTCATCTGTTTGTTTTTTTTTTTTTTAACTTGTGGCCTGGGCTTTTATCTAGAATCATCATGTTCTTCTATGTCTGTCTGTCTTCCTCTGTCCCACTCTCTACTTCTTTCTCATCTGCCTCTCTATCCCTCCTCAGCCTCTCTATCCCTCCTCAGCCTCTCTACCCCTGCCTCAGCCTCTTTCCCCCCTCTGTGCGGCTCTGTCTGACCTCTCTGTTCCTCCCTCCTTCCTTCCCTCCCTCTTTTCTCTCTCCTTTTGCTTTTTTCTCACTGCTTCAGGCCCTCTGATAGGGCCTTGCTACATTGTTGTCCTGGTTCCTCTGAATCAGGGTCCCCAGGTGCTTCTGGCAGGAAATTCTGCACCAGCTGGTCCACTGACTTTGGAGCTTAAATTTCAAACCTAATTTTGATTCTTCTGATCTTTAGTCAGATATGATAGGAATTGCATTCCTGGCTGCGATTTTCATTCTGAAGTGCTGCTGTCTGGAGTTTATCTAGGTTTTCCTGGGCCTGAGATAAACACAATTTTGTAAGCTTAAAAAAATATAAAAACTCAATTTCATAAACATGTTATTAAGTCTGAGGAATCCTCTTGGTAGGGTCATACAAGCTTCATCTGCTTCATCAGTAATTTGCTGTGGCAACCATGCACAAACTTTTCATCACTAGCCAACCAGCAATCATTTTTAGGGCGGGGTGGGGAACAGCCGGGTCTTTCAGCAGAGACTCACTATGTAGATAGATCAGGCCAGCCTCAGACTCACAAAGATCAGCCTGCTTCTGCCTCGAAAGTGTTGGTGGTAAAGGAGTGTGCTACCACACCCAGCTTACACGAGACCATTTTAGAATTCTGAATGTATACATATGTATACATATATCATAATTGAAATATTACTATATAGAAGAACTAGCCTAAGACAACTGTCATGAAAAAATATGAACAAAAATGTTTACCTATTTACCATTGGCTTACAACTATTGTTCAGTGAGTCAGAAAAAAAAATATCTGCCAGGTAGGGTGGTGCATATCTGTAATATCAGCACATAAGAGGCAGAGGAAGAAGGTTCATGAGTTTGAAGCAAGTCTGGACCAAATAGCAAATTCAAGTATGCCTGAGCTACATGATGAGATTCTGTTTCAACAATATCCAGAAACTGAGGTTTAATGTCGGCTATAATTCTACCTCTGCTATTGACTGGTTTGAGAGTTTAGACAATTCTACATTTCTGATCTTCAGTGTGTACAAAATTAAGAGATTAGGCTCTGCTATGGAAAAACAAACTTTTGAACACTGTGAATATTTGTTGCTCTCATTGGTTTAATAAAGGACTATATTGCCAATAGCTAGGCAGGGGGAGGGTAGGTGAGATTCATGGACAAAAAGAGAGCATGGGGATGAAGAAAGATGGAGTCACCAGCCAGGTACACCCTGATACAGAGGAAGCAGGAGATGAACAGGCTTTGGTGAAAAAAGGTACCACCGTGTGGTAGATCATAGACTTATATATATGTTAATTTAAATTCAAAGAGCTAGCAAGTAATAATTTATTGGTCAAGCATTTATAATTAATAATACATCTCCATGTCAATTACTGGGGAGCTGATGAAAATCCTCACCTACAAGGTTCAAAATTATCTTCCAGCTCTAATAAACAATACTTCTTTTTATTTAATGTTTACTTTTCTATCTCCTTTCACCAGCATTCTCTGAGTAAGTCTCTATGTCCCGTGGACCAAGTTTCTGCATTAGTATGAACCCACTTCTCCATTCTCACAGGCCTAATGTTTTCACCCACTGGTACCAACTCCTCTTCAAAGAGAAATTCTAGAATGTACCAGATGATACCCTACCATTGCTTGCTTTCCAGAGCCACACACAAAAAAATGCTTGAGACAGTAAATGCATAAAGAGAGAATAATCTATTTTTACAGACAGTTTTGGCAGCTCTGCTCCAAGATCTACAGACCCATTGTCTAGGAGCTGGCTCTGGTGTGCCTGGCAGACAGTGATGGCAGAAGTGTGGTGCCAACAAGTAGAAGCAGAGACTGTCGTCTGACCTAAGGGCATCGTATGATCTTCACCACTCTTCTCTAGTGCCACTCTGGCCAAGCCTTACACATCTGGGAGATGCTTATTCAAGCCATATTACCCGCCTACAATGATGCTTTCTTTCACACACCCATGGCTTCTGATGTCCTCTTAAAAGCAATAGCATTTGCTTTTCTATTCTGGGCACTATGTTATAGCTCCTCTTTTATAATTAACTGAACTGAACATCTCCATAGAGATGTCCTACAGACACCTCAAATGTTAGCACATTCCACGTTGAACCTATCTGTCCCAGCTTTTCCCTCCTATTCCTTTTCTGATGTGGAGTCCTGATTGATTTTTCTCTTCTGGATGCATAATTTCCATCCCTCTTTTTGTATCATAAACATTTTTAAGGTGGCAATACATGTTCCTCCTAATAGGTACAATGGACTCCTTATCAACATAGGTTCCACTGTGGTCCATTTTCTCAGTCACAACAATTATGTATCTGAAATGCAAACCCAATTATTTTATTTTTCTTGACTAAGGCTTTTTAGGTGCTCGTTCTTGTCTTCAAAATAATCTCCCCAAATCTCCTTGTCAAGGCACATAAGTCTTCCCAACGATGAGTCATCTTGACAGCAGCCCTGCCAGGCCAGTGTTCTGACACACCATTCAAACTCGGGCCCCAGCACAGCATCCGGTATTTCCTAAATAGGCCATGCTCTCTCATCCTCAGGGCTCCACCTTGCCAGAGTTTATTCTCCTTTCCATCCTTATCTGAAATGTATATCCTCTAGGAGTCTATTCAAGTACCACCTTTTTGTATTTGGTGATGCATTCTCAGACACTCCACGGCTTTATAGTTGAAGTGTACCCCCTGAATTCCCTTTAAAATGCCTTAATAATGCGTGTCTTCACTAGACTGTTACCTCCTTCAGGACAGATGCTGATGGGCAGCCTCAATACCTGGAAGTCACTAACAGTGACTGCTTTTGAATAAACATCTCATGTCAGAAGCTGGTACTGTACAAGGATTTCATGTCTAACTCCTTTTTCATGCCTTTTTTTTTTTTCAAATGAGCCTCTTTGTTACAGGATCATGAGTGTTATATTTCTGTGTATTATTTATAATAAATACAATTCTACATAAATGACCTATTTTATTAATTGTTCATAGGAAAATGCTAAATCCATAGAATACTGGACACTTTCAGAGCATGAAGTTGGGGGGTGTGTTCCTGTGTTGATGTTGTGTTTATACTCTAACAAATAAACTTGTCTGAAGATCAGAGGATACAGCCAGCCACGAGTTAGCCATAGAGGCCAGGCAGTGGTGGCACACACCTTTAATTCTAGCACTAGGAAGATTGAGACAAGAAGTGATAATGGCTGGGCAGAGAAGGCAGGAGGCATGAGTTTGAGCCTTCCCTTTTGGCTGAAGATTCAGCCCCTTTAGTCTGAGGATACTGTGGAGACAGGATCTTCCCCATTAAGCCTGAGGATTCAATGGTGGTGAGAAGTTCCTCTGTTTCTCTGATCTTCCAGTTTTACCCCATTATCTGGGTCCATGTTTTTATTAGAAGATCAGTTAGGATTTGTGCAAACAGGTTTCTCTTGACTTAGGTAGTGCCACAGACACTGGTGTGCCACAGCCTCTAACTTCCAAGTCAGAACTAGAAGATGCAGATAACTGTCTCCTTTCAGAGGAATTATGGGAAAGGAGAACAGGTGTGATGAATAAGCTGTGACTGCATATTAGCTTCTGCATTTCTAGACCATTTCTGTCCGCAAACACCTTTCTTGACTCAACAAGATATGGCTATTAAAATGTAGTGTATTTTTTTTAATTTTGAAATATGAAGGACATGAGAGTGGTAACATGACTGAATCTTCTCAGCTGAACATTTAATGAAATAATACAAGTTCTGTCAGGACTAAAGGAAACTCAAGTTGTCAAACTCTAAAAGGCAGTCCATGTATCCAGAAGTGAGTTCAGTCTGGACTAAAGGAGGTTTAGGGCAGTTAGATAAAAATTACTATTTCTCAGGAACTTGGGAAGCTGGTTCCCTTCTAACAAGATGAGTCATTTCCTTTACCTCTAGCAGAAGGGACATAAGGCTACTGGTGGCACCTATCAGCATATCAGAGCTCATGCTGGCCCCCAGGCTCCTTCAGTACCACAACTATCCATTCATTACAGAGTTCAAGGTCCATGCTGACACCCTAGTTCTTCTTATCTCTCCTGACTGGAACTCTCTCCAGCTCCCTCTGCTTCCTTCTGCTCAGCTACGCTTTATCCCTATAACCCTGCTATTCTATGCATTATCCCTATAATTCTGCTATTCTATGCATTATCCCTATAACCCTGCTATTCTATGCATTATCCCTATAACTCTGCTATTCTATGCATTATCCCTATAACCCTGCTATTCTATGCATTATCCCTATAACCCTGCTATTCTATGCATTATCCCTATAACCCTGCTATTCTATGCATTATCCCTATAACTCTGCTATTCTATGCATTATCCCTATAACTCTGCTATTCTTGCTTTGTTTCTGTCTCTGCTCTGGTCCTGCTTTCCTCACCGTGCTTTCTCTATTCCCTATCTCTTGTATATAGTTTTTACCTTGTTCAGGCATCTGGCCATGTTCAGTATATTTTCTCTGCCTGGTCTGGACTCCTCAAGATGTCTCTGGCTCTTCTATGTACAATAAAAACCTTTCCCTTAACCATCACATGAAGGGTCATGTCATCAGTTTATACCACTTTTAAATTCTCTTTTATTTAATTATTAGTCCTTAAGTGGGCAGAAAATGCACATTTCTCACTACATGCCCTATTCAGGACATTGAAACTAAACCCATTTTATGAAAAGTCTACTACTACTACTACTACTACTACTATTACTACTACTCAGTACCTCACATCTGGCTTAAGGTGCCCCCAGTTTCAATCCTTCTTTCCTGGAATTCCAACAGATTTGGAAATGTTTTAGGATCTTATTCAATCTTCGCTTTGTTTAGTTTTTTTCTCTCACATTTAGACACTTTGTTAGGTTGGACCCCTCTAGTTTAATTTAAATTTTCAATGTTTAAAAAGAATTGGATAAGGTGGAGGAACACAGTTCTGCAAAACTGCATAGAGAATATATTTTAAAAAAAAATAAGTGTAATTCTGTAAGGTTTGTTTTTACATTAACCTAGAAGGACCCCGCTTCAACACAGAATACAGGTTTTTGAAAGTCATGTGACCTACAGAGCACAGATACTAAGATAAGATCACTACAAGCTAATACATTGAGTGTGGCGAACAAGTACATGTAATGCCAAATTTTGGGAGAAGCCCTAGGCTTTAATTGCTCGTTTCATTGCTCTCCTCTCTCTATTTCAGTCCTATTCTAATTTCCATCCAATTATATTTCATACACAATTGTTCCAGGCTCCATTCCACTGAGGAGAAGTGGCGTGCAGCTTACTGTAGAGGTACACTCCCCCACACTGGCACTTGGCATTGCTTCATTCAACGTAGTTTGGCACACAATAGCGGGGCCCTGAAATGGTCAAGCCTGGGTGAGTTTGAAAAGAGCAGTCAAGTCTGGGATTATGGATCTCCCTTCATTTCACCACCACTTCTCTGGAGCTGAGGGCCTCCCTCTGCCTCAGAGTTCTGGATATGTCCTTGCTGGGCCTGCACATAAGAGGAACATGCCGGTTTGTTGTTCACTGAAGGTGACCATCAAAATCTCATCTTCTCTAGACAATTTAAAAAGCCAACAAAACAGCAACAACAAAACACAAGACCGCACACACAGGCACAGGGCAATGGCCAAAGGCTGCAGAGACGGGTTGTAAGCCACGGGATTGGGTGGGGGTGCAACTAAGGAGGTGACTGTTGTGCATGGTGATAGGGGAGGTGATGCTGACAGACTACCAAGCTGCAGGGTTGTAGGGCCTCATGCCACTGTGATCTGGGGGCCTCCGTACTGTAGGGCTGCATATTGCGGGGCTGAAGCGCCGGGCAGCTGCAGTGTGAAGGGATGTGGAGTGCGGGTCCGCTTGCTGGCGGCTGGACCGTTGAGGGATGCAGGGCCGCAGGTCTGCGGGTAGCCCAGCGGTTGTTGGGATGCTGAGCTGTGGGTTGGAGGGCTGAGGGGCGGGAGCTTGGCTTTGGGCCCGCAGCTGCAGGTTGGGAGGGTTGCGGGGTGGAGAGTTAAGGGGTGGAGCTTGGCTGCGGACTGTTGAGATGCGGGCTGGAGTGCCGAGGGCTGGGGGCTGCGGGGCGGAGCTTGGCTGCGGGGAAATGACGTGGTCAGTCCCGCGCGCTCGCCGAGCCCTGAGCCGCGCGCCCTGGTAACGGCGCTCCGCGGCTCCCGAGTCCGCGGCCCCGCCTCCCGCCGCTGCAGCCCGCCCCGTCTCCGCCTCCCTCCGCAGCCCCGGGGCCGCTGAGTCTCGGGGCCCGGTGGCCGCGGCTTGCGGGGCGCTAGCCAAGCTGGGGTAGGAGGACGCGGCCGTCGCGGGCGGGAGGGAGAGCTCCGATCGCCGGGACTGGAGGGCACGGGCTGGTGGATCGGCAAGCGGCCGCCCCCCTGGCTGTCGCCTGCCCCGCGTCGTCGCTGCGCCGGCCTCGCCCCGCGCACGGGGACAGGTGCCCCGGCCGGGGTCTGCCGGGAAGATGGCGACCCCGGGCATGAGCTGGCAGCAGCACTATTACGGCGGCGGCTCTGCGGCCGGGGCAGCCAAATTCGCACCGTCGCCGGCCGCCGCGCAGCTGGCGGGGCACGGCATGGACTACAGCCAGGACATGCACCTGAAAATGAGCAAGAAGATCGCCCAGCTCACTAAGGTACGGGGGTGCAGGGTTCGGGGCTTACTTGGCGCCGGGGCGGAGGTGGCTCCTAAGAGAAGCAACAGCCAGAGTTGCTTCCTGGCCCCGTCAAACTTGTGTGGAACGCTGGCCATCGAACTTGAGCTAGACCGCACCGCGGGGTTTTCAGGGCTTGCACCCTATTGCCGACAAGAGTATCCACCAGCACAGGGCATATGAGGGCTTAGTTTCCCGGTTCCACGGTAGTAAGTGGACCTTCCTGTTGCTCCTGTGCCTCTTGCCAAGGGCTGCAGGACTCACCGCGCTAAGAGTACCTGGTGAAGTCCTGTATCGGTTTACCTAACATGACCCGGCATCCTAGGAGTTAATCAGCGTCTCCTCTTGGTTCCCACAGTTAACCAGAGAATAAACTTCCCGAGGTTATTCCGAGGATTGTAGGAGGGTGAAATATACCTTGCGTGCCATTTTAGGGATTTAATGAGTCATTCCTTACTTACCGTGACATAATGTCAAGAAAGGTTTATTAGATGAATCACACTGTGTTTGCATTTAGTAAATGTTTCATCTTACCAGAAGGCAGTTTACAAGGAGCCCATAGAGAAATCAACTTGCACAGTTTTCAACCGTAGTTGAGGGTGGTATGTCCGTTTGTAATTTAGTAAATACCTGGTAATAACGGGTGGGTCCGTGTAGCTCCTACCAGCTGTATAGCGCTATGTGGAAGTGATTTGTGGTTTCTGGAAGTCATTCGCCGTGACCACCTTCCATTGGACTGCTGCAGTTTTGAAAAGAGAGGTGGGCTTGAGGTTTATTGCTTGCTAATCTCTAGAAATCTGCCTCAACCTGCAGAGCCCTATCAACTAATTTTACTAAAGTTTAAAGAGAGGAAAAGAAATGCTTGTGAAAAGGAAATAAAGAGAGGGCTAAAAAACGGCTGAGATGTGATTGAAGGAACAAAGAAAGAAGGGTTAAGATTTAAAAAAACAAAAAACAGGTGAGCATGACTCAAACCAAGCAAAGCAACACTACCTTTTGTGGAGTCTCTTTTTATTTTTTTGCATTGTTGGTCTCTGTTCTAACCACCATCTCAGAGATGCTGCATGTGCAATTGTTACTCTTTGCTTTTGTGAAGGGTCTCCAAACTCAGAATGGAAGGTATAACTATGACCACGTATTTCAGAACATTTACATGGTTGGAACTAAAAGCCAGGCTTCCCCAGTGGGTTCATCTTCAGAATACTGGTGGCCTTAGTGAGGTTCTGCACCCCACCCCCCATCCACAACATTCTTTTTCATATTTTAGATTGTAAGGCTTGGAGACCCATGTAACAAACACTTTGTAAGTTAGAAGTGGGTCTCTGTAGTATTTAATAAAAGGTGTTTTTTTTTTCCCCGGTAAACTTTTCCCCTTTCTGTTCTGTTTTCAATAAAGCGATTGAGCCCTGCTGGCACAGGTAGGATATTACAGGGGTGAGATTCTCTCTCTCTCTTTCTCCCCCCTCTCCCAAATGTAAAACCAGGTACTACTGGCCTGGCCCAGTGTTTCTGTTGTTGCTGAGTGTTGCCTGCATTCTGATTTCCTGTTTATAGTGACTGTTTCTAGCACCCAGTCTGCTTAGAAGTGTTGCCAACAGTAAGACATTTAATCCCTTGCACTAAGGGTTTCTCACTGTAGCACAGTTGACATTTTATATCAGATAGCTCCTTATTAGGGGGCTGTTCTGTGCAGTACAGAGATGCTTAGCAGCATTTCTTGCAAATTGTGGGTGCAGGTTGCATATGCCTCTACCCTGCATTTAGACGTGAGAATACATAAGTCTGTAGATATTACCGAGTGTTTCCTGGGCAGGGTAGTGTGAGAGTCGTGTTGGTAAGGGACATTTACCATGGAGTTGTACTGAAATGCCTACAACTTCCCCTACCCCTCTTGCTGGCCTTTATATTTCCTAAGATAAAGCCTGAGTCTAATAACAGTCTAATAATAGGACTCCATTGCATTCATTCTCACAAACCCTAAAAAGCAGTGCTTCCCTTGTTTATCGCTTTAGAAACTGTCAGATTTTGTAGTCACATATACTTCATATGCCTTGCATCATGAATATGTGTATAAGAATTGTTAGAAGTTTGACATTACAGTGTATCTGCTGTCTGAAATTATCGTAAAGCATTTACTCATGAGTTCATATCATTCAGAGGTAAATTAAACAGAAATATAGTTGGAACTTCATTTTAGCTTTTGTTTCAAAATAACATACTGTAGAGGTTACCATTAGAATAGGGACTTGGCGCTAAAAAGGGAGCTGTGTTGATAAAGTGCTTGCCTATGCAAACACTGAGAATCTGTGTTTGATCCCTAGCACCCACAGAAATAAAGCCAGGTACTCATATCAGATCCCAGAGCTTGGGGATCAGAAATAAGAGGCTGTTGTGGTTTTCTAAACAGCTAGTCTAGCTGAAGCAACAAGTTTCAGGTTTATCAAGAAACCCTGTCTCAAAGAATAAGAAGGAAAGTGATTGAGAGAGAAACCTGGCATCAGTCTCTGGCCTCCATTCGTATACATGTATTCGAGTATACAAATGCATGCTCAAGTATGTTCACGCATCACCACCACCACCACCAACAACAACAACAACAGCCAAAAAATGAAATTGACTCTCACCAGCATTAAAGAAGCAGCATGATTAAGAATGAGTGTTATTGATCTCACACACTATCTTGAGGTAGAAAGCTGACTCCATCATGAACCCTGAGCCTCAGTTTCCTGAGTGTAACAACAAGGATGATACTGGCTCTTAATTCATGTTGTCACTTACTATCTGTACATAGTATTATTAAGTATTAAGATATAGGTAAAATATTTTTAAACTCTTATAAAGGAGTACTTTTAAATCTAACCTAATTTAAAAAAAAAAAAAAAGACAAGTCTTCACTATATGATTCAGACTGATATCAAAGAAACAGTGCTTCTGAGTTCTAGGCTCACAGAAGGCCTCTTTTCTGCATTTGATAGCATTATTGATACTGTATTTGAGTTTTCTACTCAGCTCTATTAAAATTTCTATAGCAGATCTTCTATTGAATAGCAAAGTTTCAGAGCTTCACCTTCTGATTTGCTGATTTGCAAAACATGCTCCAGAGATTGGACTAGTCCTGACAGGGTACAGAAGACAATTAACTACTTTCTAATGTTCCTGGTAGGGTCTTCTTTCTTTCCATTTGATCCCCGGGATCACACCCAGGGTCTTGTGAATGCTAGGACAGCACTCTGTCCCTGAGCTGTATCTCCAGCCTTCAGCATATTTTTAACTAATGAAAATACAGTGTGAATATTTGTTCAGATTCTGTTTCCTGAGAACCCAGCAGGGCAGCCCTTTTCCTGTTGAGAATAGCAGTTCTTACAGCTCATTTAATAGATGGGATTTTACTAAGGGGTGTGTGTGTGTGTGTGTGTGTGTGTGTGTGTGTGTGTGAGAGAGAGAGAGAGAGAGAGGAGCAGAGCACAGTCTCTGCCCATAAGTCAGGAATATTTAGGTCGTTTATGTCAAGTTTTGCAAATGCGTGCTGAATTGGTGGTGGGTTTCCATGTTGTGGCGTGTTTCTGAAATTGTTGATGACTGGCTTCGAGGCAAGGGGAGAGACAGAATGGATCCTATTTTGATTTGTAAAACCCTATTTCTGTACTTGCCTTATGTTGACTCTTTAGAGTCTTAGGTAGACAAAGCAGAGATCTGGAGAGGGACCCTTAAAACCGCCTTGTCCCTTTCACAGGCTGCCCCTCCCCCACATACATGTTTTGCCCCTTTACATTTACTTCTGAGAACTGATCCTTTTCGGCTAGGGATGGACTTGATTTTCCTAGTTGTCCTCCAATGCTATAGATCACTCTCCAGCCACAGAAGTCTCAAGTTTGATTAGTAAAACATCCAGCGCTGACCATACAGTCTTGAGGGCAGATAAAGAGGTGAGGCCACCCGTCCTCTGCTCATCCTCTTCAGCCCTGCCTCCTGCCCGGGAAAGTAGGTGATGGGAGAGGGATTTCATCGCAAGCATGTTTTTGCTTCTGACCGGGCTTCTGCTCTTGCCAGTCCTGGTCTCTGATCTCCATAAAGTGACACCAGGAAGGACACTGAAGGAAGGAAACAGTTAAGTTACTTGGGGTGTAACTGGTGCTTTCAGAGCCTTGGCAAGTGTTTCCGGCTCGTCTTCACCTGGGGGTCCTCTACCTCCTGCCTCAATTGCTTGAGATCCCACTTTAACTTTCCCAACGAGAAAAGTGCACCTAAGTTCTGACTAGTTGCTGATCAACCTCTTGAGGCTAGCATACCTTCCTCTTCATTTGCCATGTTTTGAGCTCCAGATCTGCCTCTTGGCCGGACCCATGCAGCTCCATCCCTGCTGGCTGTGTCTCTTGCCTGTAGGACTCACATCTGGCCCATGGGTTACTCATTGTCTTCACAGACTAGGAAAGGGATCAGGACAGCCATCTCTCTTGGTCTCATGTTTCCCCATCCAGCTTCTCATCCTGGTGCTATAGGAATGGGTCAGGTGCTGGGTCACATGTTTTTCACGGTTTGTGATGTAAGTGTCAAGCCCTCCAAGTGTTCAACTCAGAGCTCTTTTCTCAGCTTCAGACCTTTTTCACTGTGGCTTCCCTAAGGAAATTACTAGAACCACTCTGTGATCTTCATAAAGCTGCATGTTACAATGGTAACAGGGCTAACCTATCTCAGCACTATTTAACTTTGAGATTTCTTCTGCTGGCATTTTAATGAGTGTTTTGACCACCTGCTTTGAAATGCTATTTTATTATCTTTAGCTCTGAGTAGAAACTTCTAGTTTACTAGCTTGCTACTTCAGCTCATGCCTCTGTAGGTAATTATGCTTCTGGTACACCTCATGTCACTCATCACTTACAGTTACAGAAAGTAGGGAAGCAGAAGCTTCTAATGAAAAACTTTCTATGTGGTTCTTAGCAACAAGTCCTTTTTTTTTCCAGTAGGCAGCTGTGGCTTCACATCTGGAGCTGCCCTGACCAGTCTGGTTCTTTAGCAACTTCCTTACCCTGAAGGTTTATATTATTTGTTATCTTTATTTCTGATTTGATACTTAGTGATGCAAATTCATCACTAGTGGTCATTATGTTCATGACTGTACCCATCCGTCTTATTTTATTGTTAGTTTATCAGCTATAGGAACTGTAACTTTATTTTATTTTATCTTTGAGATTATAATTTTATCATTTCACTGTTTCCCCTCTCCAATCCTTCACATGTGCCCTTTTGCTCTTTTGTGTTGGATAACCAACTTGGGGGCTGTTTCCACTAGAAGATTATTACCCAAAACTCATCATTCCTTAATTGCCTGTAGTTATTTGTCAAGGGGAAGCATGTTTATTGGTATCACCTTGTTTAAGTCATATTTAGGCAGCCATGTTGGTAAAAATTCATAGGTGTGGCTTTTCTGGCTTTTGTAGAAAGCACAATCCCACAGCAAACATCTGGACCTCTGGCTCTTACTGTCTTTCCACCCTCTCTTCCACAATACTTCCTGAGCCATAGTTGCGGGAGTTGTTTTGGAGATGTATCAGCTAAAACCAGCTTCACAACTCTGCATGTTGGTGTTTGTTGCAAAGTTAAGTTCCTTTTGAGGAGCAGAGACTACACTTACGTGTGGGTGTAAGAACAAATGTACATATTCAGGGATGATGTTGGTTAAATACACCGATTCCCCTCTAAGATCCATGACTTCACAAACACTGAGTAGTTGGTTAGGATTTCAGTACTAGGCATCATTTCCCTCTATTGAGTCAGTCTAAAGTCTAACTAGAGAGCTTCTGGTGACCATCAAGGTATGTGTGACACTACTGTACCTTAAGAGTTCCTGCCATGCTGGTTATTGTGGTTCATGGGTACCACAGCTCGGCGGGACTCTTGGTTGCTTCTCTCTTTGGGAAGCTTGCTTGGAGCTATCTGGTACCATGAAAGCTAGTCCTCAGGGAGGAGGCTTCCAGGTCAGATCCAGCTTGGGTCTCCTGGGTGCTGTGTCTAAAGTCCACTGTGTCTTCAGCAGTAGGGATGTACCTTCCATCTCTGAGAGGCAACTGAGGTAAACAGTATAGGAGTTTATAATGTTTTGGGAGTCACTTATACAACTCTGCAAAGGAGGACTTCTCATGCCTGATGTTGGGGCTTTTGTTAGATTGTCTCTGGCTTTTAGGGAAAGCATTGTCAGTACAGATGGGAAAATTTCATTTAAACTATATATGTATGTGTGTATATGTATGTATAGATTCATGCATTAATGGGCATTTTAGGTAGAAATACAATAATATGATTGCTCATAACTTGCTCTTCCCCTCTCTGTTGCCCCCTCACCCACATGATGATCCCTTTTCTTTCCTGGATTCTGTAGTTACTCAGGTTATACAGTTACTCTTACTGTTTTTAAGAATTAGATACTGCTGCATAATAATGTCCAGTCTGGGTTTCTTCACTACTGCTGTAAGTAGCCTCATGGCATAAACATCTGGCTGTTTCAGCTTAGTATTAGCCCACGCCAGATGCAGCCTCCTCCTTTATCCCACGTTACACTGTAGCTCTGCCATTGTCTTGTGCAGAAGCATGGATATAATCTTCTAGTCATAGCTGAGTGGATTAATTTCTGTGATTTTACTAATACACACAAAAGTATGATATACAGATAGATGTAGTAGTGTGGCCTTGTAATCCCTAGCATTTCGGAGCTGAGACAGGAGGATCGTGATGAGCTTGAGGCCAACTTTGGGAACATAATGAGTTCCAGGCCAGTGTGGGCTTCATAGTAAGTCCCTGTTTCAACATTAAAACAAATGAAAAACCACACTATCCTATTAATTGTCCAAATAAAATTGTAAGGGGGGTTGGGAGGGTGGAAATGTCCTTTATAGTTAAAGGAAACTCTAGACAAACATTTTAGACTCTAGCTAGCTTTAAGCACTCATTTATAGACATAGAAGTTGAGGATCCAAAATTATAAAAGAGTTATACAGCCTGTCAGCCTGTCAGGACTTGGACTCAGTTAAGTCTTTTTTTTTTTTTTTTGCTCAGTGTTGGCTCTCTTGCCAATTTTAGTTAAGAGCTCACAGTTAGTGTTTTCTTATTGGAGCTATATTTTGCATACCATCAAAATCAAAAGATATTTGTTAATATTGAAAGCAATGTTCTTCTTACCCACACTGTAGACATTTTTAGAGTTAAGGCTGGGAAGAAACTTAGTCAAGTTGGTAAAGCATTTGCTGCACGAGCATCATACCTGAGTCCAGTGGTATTATTGTTATTATTATATTATTATTATTATTTGTTTGTAATCCCAGAACCAGTGAGGCAAAAATGGGTGGATCCTCAAGGCTCACTGGTCAGCCTACCCTGCTTGAAGGGTTCTGGAATAATGAAAGACCTGTCTCCTCTCTGTTAGATGACTTATTTTTGAGTTTTATTGACAATGAGTAAATTGCAGACTTACAAAACAATTAATTGAACAATTTAGAGGCTGCCTTGCTTGGTGTGGATGTTATATTGTGGTCATTTTAATGTTTTTCTATTTGAATGCTTGATAATTGTCACTTAGACCCAATTCCTGAAGGCTCTACACTAGAAAACTTGCAGTTTTTAAAAAAATCATTTTATTGGTTTGTTCGGTTTGCTCGCAAAACCCTTGTATCCTCTTCTTCTTATCTTAAAAAGTGGCAAAATGGATGAAGATTAAGTTGGTATATGTATTAAAGCAATCAGTTGAACTGAATTATGTCAGTTGCTTAATCCTGAAATGACGACTATTTCTGAAATGGTAATTTTGGATCTCCTCCATTTGAGATGGGCATGAAGAGTAACCTCAGTCTGTAAGACCAGTTAGGTGCTGGACAGCAAAGGGGACCTACCTATGAAATGCTGTAATTTTCCATGCCAGCTAATCCTGTGAGATTCCAACAATAAAACAGAAATCCCTCTTGTCTGTGAGCATCTGGATGAAGTCAGTATGATGCTGTGAAATGAGACTGATGTTCTTGATGGGAATTTGCCCCGCACCATTGGTTTTTCATTGTAGAAAGTTCCTATCCTGCAGATCCTTTGTGAATCACGAGGACACTAAATAAATGTCACAACTGCTGCACGGTAGGCCCTTTTTGGAGGGAGATACCTGCAGGGAACTTTTGTTAACTGAATTTAAGCTTTGAAAAATGGATATCAGTGTTGTACATGATAGCTTGATGGAGGGTGGGGGGATGCTACCATCTGGTTCGTTTTCTGTTTCGAGCCTATTTGCGCCCCAGTAACTCTTTTAGATTTACCTAGTAACTAAGTGAAATATTACACATTGAGTTTCTCATATCCAAAATGCTTGAATTAGAAATATTCCAGCATCCCAAAGGTTTTATTTGTATTTTTATTTGGCCATATTTGCATAGACTTAACTGGCCAAACACCCTGACCTTAAAAAGTCCAGAATGCTTCAAAGTTCAAAATATTTGAGTCACATGACAGTTTTTTAAAAGGGCTTAAGAGTTGAGTACAGTGACATGTGCCTGTAGGCTGAACTATGAAAGGTGGGTAGGAGAACTTGTAACTTGAGCTCATGAATTCAAGACCAGCTTGGAAAATGTGCTGAGACCCCACACGGAGAAAAACAAACAACACAAAATGCTGCTGGGAGTTTGGGATATTTCAGCTTTCACTCTCCACATTAAAGATCTTCACCTTGTTCTAGAAAAATGCATTATGATTGCCAGTCACTTCATGTATAACTGTGGATTTTGGAATCATGAACTTTTGCAAGTGGGAGATTGCCAGTTGCAGTCAGTATTTTGGTAAGATTACCATCTGAAACCAAAGCCAATATTGTACAAAATATTTTCTTAGCTATTGCTAACCTGCATTAACAAACAGTTGTCATTTGTAGACCTGGCACTTATGCCATTGAGCCTTTTATCTTTCCTACCAAGACTTTAATCAAAAACGTGTAAGAACTCTGGTTGGATGTGTGCACGTGTGTCCTGTTTCTCTTACTCCCTGTCAATTTGATGGATACAGGAAATGTCAAAGCCCTGTAGTGCCTACAGAGATGTAAAAACAAGGGTCAGTGGTCAGGAATGGCATGCGAGCTGGGTATTTCAGATCTAGCTGCTGTGTGCTGCCCTCTATGTTATAAAGCAGATAGCATTGCCAACAACCTTTTAAACTTGTCTGTATCTCATTATTGATACACACCATTTCTGTATTGAAATTTAAAGGGGCTTGAAAGTAAAACGTTTTGTCCATAATTAGGTTACCAAATGTGTTTGATAATTTTAGTAAAAAGTTGGAATAATTTTTTATCTAATATTGGGAATAAGTTTAGTTATGTTTTAGTTAACTGGAACTCACCTAAAGACCAATAATTTCCTACCTTCAAACATTATTCATAAGTTATCTCTATGGTTCCTTGTTATTCTCAAGTCATTAATATGATCCTTAGTACAGGATATTAAACCAAAGTTATGCTGATATTAGGGTAAGCCTATAAATCATGAATATCCACTCTAAGGCCCTAGACTGCATGCAACCCAAGATAGCTACACATGTACCCAACAAAAATATTGTAAACTCACTTAAAGCATGATGGCTTTTTGTTGTTGTAATTTTCATTTTTAATTTCTTTACATAATTCTTGAGTATGTATTTACCACTCCAAAGGTGGTGGGACCTGGGAAAATATAATCTAAAAATGAGACAGCCTAAAAGGCTTATGCAATAGCCATCTTTATTTGGAACATCAGATAATCTAAACTCTGAGGGTTGAGAAGGTCACATGAGTAAACTTCTCATGAGTTCAAGCTGTATGTATTCACAAAAACAGGCTGCACAAGCAAACATGTTTTTCCACAAAGGCATACGGACAAATAACAACAGCCAGTTGTAATGAATAATCTGAGGTAAACTCATCCCTATTCGGTACACCTGAGAGGAACATGAAAACACATTCCAAGAACAATTCCATGGTTTTGAAGAAATTGAGGTCACGAGATTCTTGTCTTGTTTTCTTAGAGTTTTCTCACAAGCACTCAGAATTCCCCTCACAGGACTCCTTCCTGGACTGTGTTCTGACAAGAGTGAGCCTCATAGACGATGACGTCATGTTTCAATATCAAAAGGCTGGGCCCTGAAATATATTTTGTTCATTCACTTTTTATTTGGCATTTCTCACTTGTTTACCAATGAAGTACAAAATGGAACGTACAAATTCCCTACCATGGTCTTTTCAGATGTCACCTGTCATGGGGAGTGTGTGTTTAAAGGTACAGATTGAATATCTCACACCTCAGGTACTGGAGGCCAGAAGTCTCTCATTTTGAACTGTTCTAGATTTTGGAATATTTACATATTTGTAAGGATGGTACCCACACTTTAACATGAAACTCACTTGTGGCTGATATACGCTGAGACTCAGTAATGGTAAATTTTTGAGATATTTTTGATACATCTGCGTTTTGACTGTGACTTGTCACATGGAGTCAGGTTTGGAAATACACCAGCATTACTCACTGTGCTGAAAGCCTCATATCTTGGACTTTTGCATCGGAAATGGTTAGCCAATGTTTGTGTTAGCCCCCTTGCTTAAGCTTGATTTCTACAAGATCCCATTTCTTTCAGAAAATATTTTTTGATCAAATAGAGCATAGGATTCTTATTCTTAGATGTTAAATGTCAGCCAAGTGTTGTGATTGATTTCAGTGTGAGTTTGTCTGTGTTTAAAGATCTACTGAGAACATGAGAGGGGATAACAAGGCAGAGTTGGAATTCAGAGGTGCAAGTGTTTATAGAATTTATTCAGTGTCTTTATAAACCCTGAACTAAGCACTGTTAATTACTTATTTTAGTTAATTTACTATCCCATATTCGAATATATGCTTTTTATGGTTTTGTGTTGGATGAGGCAAATGTAATAGAGATATGATGGTTATATATCTTAACATCTATTAATACATTATGACAAATTCTACATATAATACTATGGACAACTTTTTCTATTTGATTTGGTTTTTATTTGGCAGAAGTTATGTATATGTTCTCCTCAGGCAAAGAATCTTTGCTTCTTAAACACATTCTTTTTATGCCCCCTCCCCCACAAAAAAAGGAAAAAAAAATATTCTGATGCCCTAGATAGTATATTTGGTGGTTACAGATCTTCCTGGTGTGTTTGGCCATGGAAAGTATGGAGTGAAATCTCAGAAAACCAGGGGGTTAGTGTATCTGTGTGACATCTGGATTTCCATGAGTGGGCCAGAGAGCCCCCTAGGAAAGCCTCAGCAGTGTTCATTGGAGGCTCAGAGTCATAGTTTCCCTAGCTCTACTTGAATATATGTTATGACTTCCTGATGTGCTGCCTTTCAGTAAACGTTTCCACCTCTCTGAACCTCATTCTAAATCGACGATACCAGAGCCTACTGCACACAGTTATTGCAAAGGTCAAATGAGATAATATATGTAGGCGAGAGGCGGTCAATAAATGTCAAATCCTGTGCACCAGGCTTTCCCCTCCAGGCTGAGCCTCTGCCAACGCTGTCTCTAACACAGTGTGTTTTCACAGGGTCTCTGGGATGCAGGGATGTTTAGCATTACTGGGGACCATAGCTAAAAGCAAAGGCTGAGAAGCAATGAAAATCCAGTCAGTTCTCATTATTCCAAGCAGTTCACATTCCATGTTCTGTGTTCTCTGTCGAATTAGAATGAGGATGGTGACAGTATCCTGGTCTGTCATGTCCTCAGCAGGTCAGCACACGGTGCCTTTGTTTATGTCTCCCTGACATACTTTGTGCATTTCTGGTTCATTAACCCTGAGATCTCATGTAATTCATGTCCAAATGGAGCTTATCTAACACAGCATGAGCGTTAGATTTGGAGTATGTGCATATTTTAGCAGGAAGGTAAATTCACAAATAGAAAATCCATGAGTACAAAAGACAGGCTGTCTCTAAAATCAGGCAGAATTTTGCATCTAGCCCTGGCTCTGGCTTTCAGCTTTTGTTATGGTCCTGTGTGACTGTGAGTGTTATTAACACTCCAAACACCCTGCTATTATTGCAATCATGGCTCTTATTATTTTCCCAAACACATGGGGGTGGGCAGAAAAGAAGAGCCCAACGGGGGAAGGAGTATTCATACTTTGTGTGAGTTAAGAACCACCTGGCCCAGGCTACAGTCAAAAGTATGCTACAAAATCACATTCAGATCTGCTACTTACATGTTAGTTGTATCTGTCATATTGCTCTACTTCAGAAAAAGTGGTACAATGTATAATTTATTTTGAAACACAGAGTGAGGGTGAGTGAGATGGTTCAGAGGATAAGTACATTTGCTGCCAAGCCTGGCAAGCTGAGTTTGATTCCTGGAACCCACATGGCAGAAGAAGAGAACTGAGTTCTGCAAGTTGACCTCTGACCTCCACGTGTGCATTGTGACATGTGCCCTCCCTCCCTCACACACATAAATAACTGTTATATTAAAAGACAAACACAGAGCAAACACTTTAACGCGGCTCTGTAGCTTTAGCTTTATTTAAATAAAGCCATGACCAAAAATCACCTATCCCATCTCTTGGGAATGTGGGTATTGCGTTCTCTAGACTGCTTCCTGTTGTCTGGGGTTGACAGCATCCCCACAGAACCCTGAAAAAGATTAGATAATGGTCAAATCCTAAGAAAACTAGCTATAACATTTATTGTTTAGTCTCTCTGTTATAGGAAAGTGCTTATCTGAAGTCCTGGCTAGAATAAACTATGAGACTAGACTATTTCAGCTAGAAGCCATGAAGTTGTTCTGAATTCAGAATTCTGAGAAAACTGTAACAGAGGAACTCTGAAAGGTTGGGTCACCTGGACCACCCATGTTCATTGGTGTCTAGTCCTCTTGCTCTGAAAACACAAACTTTCAAAGGTAATGCATACCTGCATTAATACAAGTATGGACTATCCTTTGTACACAAGCCAGCCAAAGATGGCTTTTTGTTTTATGTTTGAGCAGGTAAAAAACATCTGTCAACTTCATGTTTGTTTGGACTGTGTAACCAAACCTCTATCTATGACATGAAAGGGTGGCATGTAAAAATAAATTGTGAGTACTCTGTAGCCTGTAAGGTTTATCATGTCTCTTCCAGCCTCAGGGTTGTCCCCATGTCAAGGGATCAGCATATATGTCACCTGTCCTGTAGTTTTTCTGGGTTTATTTCTTTATGTCTATAGTCAAGATTTCAGATAGTCTCTTTCAATCAAATATGGTCTCTTCTAATTGTGAAGGAATACACAGCCTTTCATTTCCTGTGGAAACAAAAGTGTAACCTCTCTAATACATCTTCTGAATTTCATTTTAAAGTTAAGACATCTCTAAAGTACCTAGGCTGGCTTATCAGCTGTTCTTTTTTAATCTCTTGTCTCTCAGCAGCTGTCATTTGCTCATCAGCATTCAAAAAATTTGAAGTCAACAAAGCACCATACAGGATCCAGACTTCCTGTCTATTCCCCTTTACATGGTTTATTCTTTTTATGTTACTTTACTCCTTCTTTAAAGACTTAATTATTCTTCAACTATTTACTTTTTCTGTGACTGTCTATACCCACTTTTTTCTCTTTCTTAAGCACTCATGTACATTGTAACCTGTTTAACTTTTTTTACTGTTGTTGTTGTTTTTAAGTCTGGACTAGTGTTCTATGACCATGTGAGCCAAACCTTAAACTGCTAAGCAGCAGCTAGGCCCTCTACCACCACCCCCAGGTCCATGAGAGCCAAGTTTTAACCCTGTAGGCCTGGCCAAGAGCTGCATTTAACTGTCCCAGCTATGGGAAGTTGGTGCCTGCACTATGCAGGCCATTTTACTTAGCTGCTTCTACTTAGTGTGCTGGCTGCTCAGGTGCTTTGTTGAACAGCAATGCCTGTTTAAGGACCATATTCGTGTTTGTTGTTGTTGTTTACTTGTTTTTTCTCTCTCTTCCTTTTAGCTTTCTCAGACTCTATGTGGAAATCCAGCTGTAGTTGGAATTTTCTTTAGGCCATCAACCGGCTTCCAAATAAAACATAGAGATTTATTATTAATTATGAATGCTTGGCCTTAGCTTAGGCTTGTCTCACTAGCTCTTATAACTTAAATAATTTCATTTATTTACATTTATCTACATTCCTCAGCATCTAGCTGGCGACTCTGCCCTCCTAGATTCCTCCTCTTCTTTTCTTTCCCTGGAAATCCTGACTATACCTCCTGCTATTGGCCGTTGAACTTTTTATTATGCCAATCACAGTGATCCCTCTTCATCCAGCTTACAAGGAGGTGTGTTGGGAAGTGAGGCATGGTGGTTGGAGTGAGAATACCCCCCCCATACTTGAGAACTTGGTCCTCAGTTGGTGGCCCAGTTTGGGTAAGTTTAGGAGGTGTGGCCTTGTTAAGGAAGTATGCTCCTAGAAGTGGTCTTTGAGGATTCACGCTGCATGCCATTCTCAGGGCACTTTCTCTGCTTGTGGTTCAAGGTGAGCGCTCAGCTTCTCCCACCACCTGCTGCCATTATTCTCAGTCACTATGAACTCTCATCCCTCTGGAACCAGAAATGCACCAAATGAACTCTTCCTTCTATAATTTTCATTGGGTCATAGTGTCTCATAAGGCAATATAAGAGTAACTAACTAAGAGGCTAATATTAAGCTAATAGACTTGAGGAAAAAAGAGAAAGAGAAAGAAAGAGGGGGAGCCGGAGGGAGAACCTATTGGAATACCTGAAGCCAGTCCCTGGAAAGTACTGTGATGAGGCAGATTGAGTGACAAGGCTGTGTTAAGTTGGATGTCATGCTTCCACTGTCCAACTTAAAGTAAGTAGCAGCTTACCTTGCTACTGGGTTCCATGAGGAAACTGGGTGCTAGAGAGTTCCAGTGACTTCCTCCAGGCCAGTCTGGGAATAGAGGCAGAATCTGAAGCTAGATTTGTCTCACTACCATGTTAACCTCATAGGAGGACAGTGAGATGCCACATAAATTGCTTATAGATCCGTGATGAATCAGGTGGAGTGTGAGAACAGCTTGTGATGAGAAGAGCCTGGGTCTTTGGCTGAAAGATCAGCTTCAGTAAGGAAAGCAGCAGAAAGAGATCCTGAGTGTATAGGTTATTAAGTTTCCTTGTTTGGGTTATTATTATTATTCAAATTCTGGTTTGGATTCTAAAGAATAAGGGCAGGTAGAGGTGACAGTCTCAGGGGAAGAACAAGATAACAGGAATTTGACATAACATACTCCACAATCTGTAATATGGCTACATAAAGTAGAATGCATGGGCATGAAATGCAAAATCTTAGATACTTGAGATTTTTTTAAAAAAACATTTCCTTTATTATTCTTAATTATGTGTGTGGGAGGGTCTGCTTTGCGATTTTCTCCCCTTCCTGCTAGTGGAGTTATTCCAGGAAAGGGGTCAACCTTGTTTGGAGACACAGCTTTCTAGTGGTTTAAAGGCTGCAGCCCACAGAGATCAGAATCATTGGCTTTCCTGGAGCTGGAGGTAAAAGACAGTTAGGAGCTACCTGACATGGCTTCTGGGGATTAGGCTCAGGTCCTTTCCAAGCACTGCTCGTGGTGTCTAAGCACTGGGCCATCTTTCCAGGCCCTGTATGCTCACTAATCTGGAAATGTTAGACAGCAGCTCAAAACCATGAATATCTGTGAAATGCTAATGAAGCAAACTCAAGTTTTAAAGCAAGATTGTGTTGTATTTAAGTGAGTTTTCAGAGTAAACATCCTTCTAATTTGATGGAATTCTTCACACAAAATTTCCATAAATTTGGTCATCATAAAAATACTGAGTTCAGTATTGGGGGGCATGGTTGTAATTGGCATTGTGAATGCTGAGGTGGGCTGTAATTTTGAGGCCAGCCAGGGCTACATAGTAAACATGAAAGATTTTCCATTTTCTGTTTCCTGCTTCCATTTCTTTCTTTGGTGTTTTGAAGTTTTCATCCTAGGGTTCTTTTATCTTCTTGTTTAAAGTTTCTCCCTAGCCTTTTAAAAAAAGTTTATTGTGAATGAATTTGCTTTATTGATTTCTTTCTTACTTTTGATGTACAAAAATGGCTACTGATTTTGTGTGTTGATTTGCATCTTGTAACTTTGCAGAATTTATTTATAAAAGCTAAAGGGTCTTTTGGTGGCACCGTCAGTCGGCTTATGTCACCTGCAGATGGGTTCTTCCTGTGAAGGTTATCTTCATGGCCAACATGATGAGATGTAGAATCACCAGGGTCACACCTTTCTGAGTGTGTCTTTGAGGATGTTTCCAACTCAGTTTAATAGAGCAGCAAAGATACAGATGTGGGAGGCACTGTCTCATGGGTTGGGGTCCCAGACTGAATGAAAAAGAGAAAGTGAATGAACAGCAGCAGCATCTCTCTGCCTCCTGAGCATAGTGGCTCTGTGACCAGCTGCCTTATTGTCCTGCTGCCAGCCACGCCTCTCATGATGTGAGGAGTCCCACCCTCAAAGTGAGCCAATATAAACCTTTTGGTAAGTGGTAAGTGAACATCTTTCTTTTGATCCTTATGTTAGATGAAATCCTTTAAGTTACTTTCCCGTCAGTCTGATGTTGGCTGTGTGTTTGCTACCTGCAGCCTTTGTTATGTTGAATTATGATGCTTTGAGTCCTTGTTTCTTTAGGGATTTTGTTTCATGAAAAAGATGGATTTTTGTGCAAGACCATTTCTGCATCTATTGGGATGATTATGTGATTGTTCTTCTTTGCTTCTATTTATGACCAGGATTACATTTATTGACTTGATTATGTTAAGCCATCTCTGCAAGCAAGCATCCCTAGAATTGAAATAGGTTAATCATGCTGTGTGGTCTTTTTAAGTAAGTTGTGAATTTAGCTGGCAAATGTTTTGCTGGTGGTTTTTGCATCTGTGTTTTTCTAGGATATCTGTCTATAATTTTTCCTTTTTGTTGTGTTCTCATGAGGTTTGGATTTAGGATAATGTATTGTAGAATGAACCTGGAAAAGTTTCTCTTTTCTGTGTTATTGTGCTTTATGGACCTAGTAAAGGTTAATAGAATACATCAAGTCTTGTGCTCTCATTTTGCTAGACTTCTTATTACTGTCAATTTCATGCTTATTATAGATTTGTTAAGGCTGTTTATAATATCTTAGTTTAATTTAGGTAGACCAAATATGTCTAAAGTCTGTTTTTTCTATCTTCTCTATAGCACTGGAATATACACATTCAAAACAATAGGTCCACAGGACCCTCAGGCCTCTGTTGTGCAGGCCTCTGTTGTTGTGCAGGCCTCTGTTGTTGTGTAGGGCTCTGTTGTGTAGGCCTCTGTTGTGTAGGCCTCTGTTGTGTAGGCCACTGTTGTGTAGGGCTCTGTTGTGTAGACCTCTGTTGTGTAGGCCTCTGTTGTGTAGACCTCTGTTGTGTAGACCTCTGTTGTGTAGATCTCTGTTGTGTAGGGCTCTGTTGTGTAGACCTCTGTTGTGTGGGCCTCTGTTGTGTAGGGCTCTGTTGTGTAGGCCTCT